>UELX01005420.1:0-13835 GCA_900480035.1 Eupelmus urozonus | reverse complement strand
TATATACACACACACACACACACACAGACACACACACACATATATATATATATATATATATATACACACACATATATGTAAGTGTGTATATGTCTTTGCGTGTGTATGTGTGTACGTATACACTTATCCGAGTTGTTCTCGCTTTATTCAAGCAGTGCCCCCTCGCTATCTTGAGCAGTAAAGTACAAATTTTAATCCACAGATACTGAACCGCATCTTCCAGGATTAGAGATCGTTCTCGTGTCTCCAGAGTAACTTTCTCAGTGGTGAACATCCCCAACGCTTATATAACCTTTTGGCTTTGCTATGGTATATCTGAGACGGGCAGATGTATGCACAGACTGTATTAAGGGAAATGAACGAGTATATACTACCTCTCACTCACTCACTTTCTCTCTTCCTCTGACAATGAGTGTGTTTCTATATGCCTATCTATGTCTGTCTGATTGTCTACCTTTCTCCCTTCCCATCCCTCCCCCTTTTTTACTTAATTATTTGATGACTAGTTTAGAGAGAAGTTATAGTTAAATGGGGAAGAGGAATAGGGTAGGCGAAGAAAAGCAGAATAAGAGAAATTCCTTGTAAGCCCTTGTTATGAGCTTGAGGTTTTTAAGGAACTTTGTGAAACTTAAAATTGAGGGTATATCTTTGAGAAGTTTTTTTATTATAAATTTTTAGATGGTGCCCAAGGTCTAATAGTGCTTGTGTCTTAATTTATCTTAATTGTTAATTCGAGGAGAAGTTTCTTCCTGTACGACGGGCGCAGAATTTTTTAGCTCTTTCGGACTTTGTTTCATCTTAAGTTACGGCCGAACTTTAGATTAAAAAATTACTGGTTCAGATAGAGCGTGCGTCCAATACGTATATACAGCAGTGGACTTCAAGAGTTTAACGATTCTTACAAACCGAATATTAATTGAAAATTCTCTGCCAAAAAATCTATGCTTCACGTAGAAATTCTTATACCACTAGGTCACATTTGTTTTTGAAAGATAAATTGAATGCGAAATAGATTTATATTTTTTAAAATTATTATAAAATGGTATCTATCGTTAGATGATTTAATAATTTTTAACACATTCTTTAGTGTAAAAGCCGTACAAGTCCATTATTAGCTTTAATCGATTCGGACAGTCGTCATCAGAGGCCATGTATCGAAGTATAAAAACAGTAAAGAAGAGAAAACGTGCAATTTTCCGCGTATACGAAACGGAAAATTCTCTTGAAAACTGTCAGCGACTGCACGGTGCTTGACAAGCGTAACGCAGTTAAAACGCAATCTCGAACCCAAGTGTTTCGTGAATAACAATGATGCCACGGGAAAAGCCAATCTAAGCAAAAGCCACGAGCAGCAGAGATCGGCGGGTAATTTTAAGAGTCGTTCCGACCTTTATCCGGAAAATTAAATGGCGATTTTCGACTGCACACGACATCGTGAATAACAATCCAACCTCCGCTCGACGCTTTCGCTAAGCTTTCGTTCTATTCTTCTCTTGCCGTTAATATGGAAACTACAATGCTTTTTACACCTTATAGAATGATGCATTCCGCTCTCTAGTCATACTCTATTCGCTTATTCAAAGTTTTTATTTAACCGTAAACTTGTAATTGCATATTCAATTTAAATAAATTCGATCAACACACCGATATTTATTTAAATTTTTATAATCACATATTTCTATGAGTTAAAAAAATAACTTAATAAAAGTTGGAGACAGCTACATTTGTACTTTTAAACTTATAATGATGTATGTAAAATTAATTTTTGAAGTTAAGTGCTAGGCACTTAATGAAAAATTTTAATAAAAATTAATTAAAAATTAAAAATTTTATTCCGATAATTTTTAAAGTAATTTGTGATCAAGTTTTATTGAAATTCACTATATTAAATTCAATAATAATAGTAATAACAATAATAATAATAATAAAACATTTAGCACAATAGCAATTAAAAGAATTAATTTTATTATTTAGAATTTATGTAAAAATAATTGTTATATGATACAATCATTTTTATTTAAAATGCCTGACATCAAAATAATTACTTCATTGGCTTAAATGCTTTTGTTATTCTATATTCTGTCAGCTTCATCTTTTCATAAAAATACATGCAAAAAATTGTGCTGGTTGTAAAAATTAACCTTGTCTTATAATCAGTATCTGTAACAAATGGGAACAGCCGAATTTAATGGCTTAATTAAACGACGCATCTAAAACCGACAAATAAAATCCGATTAAAATAATGTACGTAATAAAGACTGCAATAATGTCTGCAATTAACCATTTAAATTTTACGTTTCTGCTCTCTTCTGCTGATTTATTTAACAAAAGCAAACATTTTAGAAAATAATTTTCGCTATTTTATGAAAATAAAAAATAAAAATGAAATAAGAAACATATCCACTTTTGGCAAAAATACTAATTTAAATGCGGAATAAACCGTGCAAAAATAATGTTAAAAACAAAAGTTTTCCCTCCGAAACTTTTCATTGTGGATAGTTGGAATATGCTTATCTTCTATTTTTCCAAATATCGTTACAGAGAGAGAAAGTTTCTCTTCTCTCTTTCTTAAAAAATTAGCTAACTAAAAATTGCTGCAAAAATGCAGCTACATGATTCATAATATCGTTTAGTTGTTTTTTTTTTTTTTTTTTTTTGACCAATAACAGTAGTAGCTCCTCTTCTCCAAAACTATTCGTTGCTTCCTTACCAAAGAATGAAAACTTTCGCTCGGCATCAAGTCTCTGTTATTTTTATTAGGCAACTCTTCTTCGACAATCGTAACTGGCCAAATCGTGCTAATTATATTCAGCATGGCACAACTTTTTTGCTCACATTAATTAACGCTGGGTGAACGTTCCGAAGCTTAGGAATTATTAAATCAACGGTCGTTGCGCCTAATGAATCAAACAGCTTCAGGGCGCGTTTTAGCCGTGCAATATTAACCGGGGTGGGGAGAGAGGTCTAGCATCCTGTGCTTTTATGAGCTCATTTGAAATGTATAAGAGGGAAGCGCTGCCTTGGAACAGCGGCATAGCCCCACGCCATATTCAAGTGCTTTTTCTCTTTGTTCTTTGCAGGAAGGCCTGAGCCCACCGTCAAGTGGTTAGTCAACGGTAGGCTAAAGAATGATGGCTCCTACCAGAGCACCGCTGGCGACGTCATCGAGAAAAAGTGAGTTTAGAAATATCGTTCTAGTCTGTTAAACGTAACAATATTAAATTACTGCTCTAATAAGATTCACTGACAATCGTCTTATAACTGATATCGTCAATTTCAAGAATTTTAAGTAATATTCTATACGTTAAATATTTAAAATGACAAAAGCGTACAGATTTAGTATAAATATCTCCAAATCATATAAAATAAAATTATAGTAGTCTTAATTTTTCTTTTGAACTTGAAAGATCCCATCATAGTTTTCTAAACAGTACGTTATCAGAAATATCAAAACTTTTCTACCTTAATCCACAAACATTCATGTATTAGTCATGTTTTAATATTTTAAATGATTTATTATTTATAAATACTTATAATCAAATACAACTAAACATAATTGTTATTGGATCTTGTAATTACTTTTTGTAGAAGGACTTAAAGTCCGTTGAAATTATAAAATAAAAAATAAAAAATAAAATAATATGTATAATAGAAAATAAATTTTTTAAACTTTCAAGCCATTTTTCTATTTAGAAAATATATTATCGAAGAAAAGCTTATTTTCTATAACCTGTATTTATTAAAAATTGCTATAATGTGATTGAATTATCATCATTTGTGTCATTTCAGATTAACGGTGAAATCGCTAAATAGGTCTCACCTTTTTTCCAATTTTACGTGTCAAGCACAAAATACTCATCTGGTGGAGCCAAAACAAGTATCACTCATTCTTGACTTGAATTGTAAGTAATAAAATATTACAATTCCACATACAACTAAATTTTACTTAAAACATTTTTTCTTAGAATCGGTAAATTCAGTTAAGATGTGCTATAAGATGCAAAATAATGACTTTTAAGCTTTTAGCCCCCCCTACCCTTCTTATTTCATTTCTCCCATAATATAGGGGGTTCAGAGCCAAAGTAGACTAAGCGCCATTTTACATGTTCTTAAGAAAATGTTGTATTGAAGTTAACTTAACTAATATTTAGTTTGAAAGATCATATATACTTATTTACGTAAATAGTGTTTGGATATTGCAGAATCCAAGAATAACTAAGTTTCTTCATTAAAAAAGACCGTTTTTCAAAATGGACTTGGCTCCCTTTGGCACTGAGCCCTCCATATAAATCTTTTTTCAAATATAAAATATAATAATTTATTTTATGTGTACATCAGCAGTGAATAGAAATGCATGCTTTTGATCAACAAAAAATATATTAGCGTTATCAAACAGTTTTTTGTTTATTACTTTCCGCATACTTATTAAGCTGAAAAAGTATAACATTAAAGAAAAATGGTTTTCTAATTAGTATATGTGTTAAACCAAATAAGTGTTTAAAAGAAAAATGGTTTCTTTGAATAACCCTTATGAAAAAAAAACAAAATTCGAGTAAATTCGTAATATTTTTAAATTATTCGTCATTTGATAATTCATAATTTCGTAAAACTAACTAAGAAACGTAAAAGAACTATGTTCCAACCTTAATAATACTTTAATAAAAGCTTGAAAAATTATTTTTTGAAAACTGCAAACCGGAATTAATGGAAATTTTCATGCAAAATGCCGATAGTCATATACATATTACTATTACAAAATATTTTACGGGTAGAAAGTACATATAACTTACTTGTAATCTGATGATTTCTTTTTAATATATGATTTGTCTATTGATGGAAATAAAAATGTTTTTATATTATTTCCATGTGTTAAGGACAAAGCATAATGACTACATCTTAGCGGATAATTTTGAAAACGAAATTTTATATCGTAAAGTTGTTCTGGATATTTTGTATAAATTGCAGAGAATCTATATACATAGAAAAGAAATTATTAATTATGATTGTATAGATAATTATAATTTTATGAAATAAAATAATTACCTTTCATCGTCGTCATCAGCAGCTGTAATACAGTTCAGTGATATATTTATGACTGTTAATGTGCACGTAATTAAAACGTTATAATTCCTAATGGGAATATCTATTAAATCACCTGGGTTTATCCACGGATTTTCTTCGTCAAGATTTTCAACGTAGATTTGGAAAGTTTTTGGTGATCCCTTAAATCTTTCAATTTTTTTTCCTTTTACTTCAAATTTTTTCATTTCTAAATTTCGATGGTACTCTTCTAAGTAAAGGCCAAGTTTCAAAAGTTGTAGATAATCGGTTTCAGATAAATTAAGATATTTTACATCCTTCAATGTTTCTAATACCATTAAAAATAATTTTTCTTTTTGTCCTGCAAGATTAGAAGCCTTTATATCTTGACGTAGTACATTTTCTAAATAATGTGGAATTGAATATTCTGGCAATTTTTTCCAAGGAGTTTTTTCTTTGAGCATGATGTATATTTATGTAATGTATAATTTTCACTGTAATAATAAAAACAATCAATTATTAATAATTTCTGTCATAAAACCTTAAAAATGCGGAAATATGTGGGTCTGACAGTAAAATCTGATATGGATCTAACATGGTTCCTAGAAGGAACTAAACATAAATCCCACGAAAAAGAATTTTTCAATAAAAATTCCAGGAAATATCACGGGAAACCTAGGTCGGGTTGCCGTAATATAGATTTGGAAATCACGGTGAAAATTATTGTGCCTAACAGTAAAAATTGTAATGAATAAAATACAATTCTTACCGTTATGCACAACAATAATTTTTACGATGATTTCCACAATTTTTTGGGTTGATGCAACTTGTCTCAAGTTAAATTTATCGTGATACCCTGTAATTTTATGGAAAAATTCTTTCAATGTATCAACTAATCGTCCTTAAAATTTAAAGATTGGAAAATACATTTTTTTCAAGTAGAATTGAGTTGTAGCAGTAATGTTAAATATAATAATTATTATAGATCAATGCAACAATGCTAAAACTATAAATTCAAAGAAACTTAGATAAATTCGATTAGATATAAGTTGCATGGATTCCGGTTAAATCCAAATGGAATCTATCCAATTCAGTTGGAATTCTATATGGAAAATGGAAATCAAAGTGGAAATCTATCTGGACTTTTTCTATGGGGTTTTAATAACTTTAGAAAAAAAAAAAATACATGATAAATCACCTACTGATAGATCACGTAACATTATGAATCAAAAAATCATGTTTTAAAATTTAGTGTATTAATACATTGATCTGGTTACTTTAGAATAAACTTTGAAAAATTACGTAAAAAGTCATGTCCCATGATAAATTATACAATTGCTAAAATGTTTGATAAGTATTCAAATCAATGTTTTAATCAATATATGAAAACGTGATTTTTAGTGTCTTAGTATCACGTGATGTCACGTGATTATTTTTACTACGGAAAGTTTATTGGTTTCAAGATATCTTTCTAAATAGTAATAATATACATTCTTTAAAAATTTTTGATACACATTTACAATGCTCTTTGTTTTAGAAAAAAATAAACATTTTTTTAAGACCTTTAATTATTTATGTGAAACAGTATTTATTTGCCTTCTACTGTTGCAATTCTAATACCATATTGCTGCATGTGCGTGACGCACTAATGAATAATCTTATACTAAATAACGTAATTTAAAATAATTTGTAACTGCAAAAGGACATTTTTTTATAATAAAACTTGCGATAGAAACATAGCAAAAATCTGAAACAGACTGGTAAGTTTCCATTGCAAATTGATTGTGATAAATATAGTGCTCGTTGATTGTAAACTTAGAACTAAATAAAATAGTCTATTTAAATACTGACCTGTGGATGTTTATACTGGTTACATCTAAATAGAGCAAACCACAACTATACTTTCGTTCGCTTATACTTAAAAGTAATTGTTAGACTTTAATTTAAAAAATTTTTTTCCTGTTTCTCTATTAAATATATTCAAAATAATTATTGAAACGTTTAAACAATACTTTACTTGTACAATGCACTCTTAAATACTTAATTTTTTACTAACAGTCAAAGCGAGCACAGAACGCAAAAAATCCCAAAATAGACATGAACTTACAAAGAGCAGCTTGGTAAAATTGAAAGTCTATGTATGTAGGTGGTGGACGTGGCATTGCAAAATCACGTAACGGCGAATCTTCAATTGGCGGCTTATACAAGCGAGCATGCGCTAAACTTTAGAGGCGTTGCAATTTCTCTAATGATCTATAAATCGTTGAAGCTGTCGTCATTGCTTTTAAAATAGATGAAGTTTGTATTATTTCAGCTTTATCTATAGTTTTGCTTAAGATGCGAGATATCTTTTTAGTTCATTATATGCTTTTTAAAGATGAAATATGATATAAATTAAATTATTTAATATTATGTAGATATTATGTAGTCTAACTACTTTGTTTTAGATGTAAAAGAGAATAACTTTTAAGGAGATCTATCACGTCTGCGCTCGTACACGATTACTACGTTTTTTATTCAGATCAGCAAAAATAGTTATAGCTCGCGAAAATGTTGATGCGATAAAAATTACAGCCTTATGAATGTGTGAAAAGATCGCGGTTACACATGCGTCAGCACAAATATTAATAATAAAAAAGTAAATTGAACAAAATATACCTAATAAAATAAAATTCAATTTTGATGTATATTATTGTTCTTATATAAAAAGATTGTGTCAATCAAAAGTTAATTAAACTGATGAAATTATTTAATCATAGCAATAACATATTTAATTGGATCAATAAACACCTTGATACTAGTAAAATATATTTTACTACACTTGTAAAAAAATTATTTTCTTCATTTTTCTTTATCTCTGATTCTATGTTAATTTACTTTTCAATGAAAAAAATGTTTGCAAAAAACAATAAAAATTTGAAAACAATATCATAGATTTTTTTATTAAAAATATTATTTAAGTAAAATAATATTTTAAAGTAGACGTTTTTAAACAGATCATCAATCATTGATAGTAAGTAATTTTATTACAATAATGATTTTATTTAATTATTTTATTAAAAAATCTCTTTACATAAAATAAATCATTTTTGTATGTAGAAATGTCAATGAATTTTTTATAAATTGCCATGCAATATAAATTTTAACACATAATACAATTCATAATAATTATAGTTTTGTCTAGTTTTATAAACAAGTAATAATTGGTTCATTCTATTGAAAGGAATATAGCACATGGAGCACATTTCAATTTAACCATAAGTTTTTCTCTTGCACTATTTTTCTTCTGTTGCTTCTGTGGCTGCAGCAACATTACTTTGTTCTGTTGATGCAGAAGTTGAATCACTTACAGTAGGAGGAGTTGGTACAGTCGTATTCGTTGTAGAAGATTCAGTATGTTGGGGTATTATCAGTTTGTGATAGTAACTGTGAACTAGTGGTAAATGAGGTGCAATTTCATTTGGTAAAATGAATAGAGATGGAGATACCTTGAATATAAAATTATTAATGTTGGCTATAAATATTGAAATTTAAATAGATTATTATTTTTCATTGTCAATATTTATTTAAAAAAAAAGCATTATAAAAATGAATTAATAACTCACTTCTATGTCTTTGACTTTAGCTTCCCTCGATGTGTATTCACGAATCAAATAGTCTTTTCCGAATTCGTGAAAAATCCGAGTATCGTTCACTCTTAACATTACATTATCTATTCTTAAAAAATATCGGAGAAGAATGTAAAATGTTCCAGGCATTACTCTCTGAATGAAATAAAACAACTTAGTAAGTAATTAATTTAAAGAAATATGTAACTAGTTAATTACCATTTTTATTGATAAGGATGCTATCCCATTATCATGTAATTCATCTTCAAACAGAGTAAGATCAACATAAAACAAAATTTTATCTTTGCGTTTTAATTTCTCCATATCAATTCGTTCGTCTGTCTCTTGAGTTTCAAAACCTGACATTGTGCCCATGTAATCTGTAGTGAAAGTCCAGTCAAAAGGTTTTACTGTTTCTTTTAAATATTCTTGATTTTCTGCCCTTAAAATGATAAAATAAATGTATCCACTTTCTTATTTAATTTTAAGTAACTAGTCAAACTAGTCAATCTCTTATTCAGTTTACCTGGATTCACGCCAAGCCTCTGCACATGCTAATTCTATATTAATTTTTCCATTTGACACTCTTTTCAAAGCATCCAAAGCTCGGAATTCTAAAAGTGCTCCATTCTTATGCTTCAGGTGAAGAACATTATTAGGAAAAACCATATCTGGCATATGAGGCATTTCAAGAGCCCTACTATATCTAAAAATTTTTATATACTTTTTAGATCAGAGAATACTTTATTAATAATATATAAATACAACAACTCAGCTACATACTGGCAAAATTGACAAGGACTGTTTTCTTCTGGACATCCATGATCTTCTTGACCTGTTACTGAGCACTTTGAGTGGAGTATGTGAGATTGCGTATATTTCATATACCATGGTGGAAAAACGTGTTCTTCTTCGTTAACAGGAAGACGTAAGATGTCAATGCCACCACTATATTTTACTGTTGTCATTTTGATGATTATACAATAATAAATGGGATTAAATTAATACCTATAAATATATCAGTTATAAAATTAGTATTTACACGAATATTTTACAAGTAAAAGAGTTAATTTACAGTGAGAAAAGTATTCTCAATCTTAGCAAAATAAACATTGTTTATCCATATAACCTTATGTTTACTCACATTTGTTTGATTAATACGAAATAAAACTTTTTCTTTCTTTGTCATCGGTCCAAAGTCTTCATTAAGTTTATATTTTTAAAATAATATATTTGTTGAGCATAACAAGTAAAATATTTACAAAAACACAAATCCTTCAGTTTTTCGGAGGATAGGTATTATATATGTATAAATGAGCAGACGCCACGGCCAAAGTTCTACCGAGTGACTACCATTTGCAATTCTTACATCTGCTTTGCCGATTGAGTTTAAAATACTTGCAGCGCGATATTTTTATCAAGTTATATTACTATGATTTAAATAACTTCATAAATATATTTTTTGTGTAAAATTATAGTTTCTTTTAGAAAATTACTTGTAGGTAATACATTTAACAAGATTCTAAAGGTGTTTACGTGTTTCCCTATATTTTTTTTTAAATTTCAACAACGGTAGTCAAAACTTATTTCCCGCGTAAATTGGTTAGTCAAATCATGTTTTTCAAATATATATTTATATATAGATACATGTATATACAATAATATAGAGATGGGTCTAATGTACTTGTTATAACCTTTTTTGTTGTTAATTTAAAAAACAAAAATATTCTCGTTGCAATTAACGTTAATCGAATATGTAGATACATATCTGAAATTCATTATAACGTGAGTTTTTCATCTCATTTAAATGTAAGACTGTAAACAAAAATATAACCTTAAAATGAGTGGCAAAGCAAATGCATCAGGTAAAAGAAAATAAAAAATAACAATTAAATAAAAAAAATTTTTCAAGTCAATTCTCATAATGATATGCAAAACTTTTAAGGAGCTGTAGATCCAGTTCAAGTAGAATTTGCAGGTAGAGTTCGGGAGGTTGGAAACCATGCAATTTGGAGCTTGTCAAGCTGCAAGCCAGGTTTTGGAGTCGATCAACTAAGAGATGATAACACTGAGACTTATTGGCAATCTGATGGTCAATTGCCACATCTTGTCAATATACAGTTTAGAAGAAAAACAACTATTCGTGATATTTGTCTTTATACAGATTACAAACTTGATGAGAGTTATACACCAAGCAGGTATTTGATTTATTATTGTAAATAAATGTTGTTTTAAAAAAGTAGCGCTGAATAATAGTTAAAAATAATGAATATCTTTTTAATTTTTATAGAATTAGCATAAGAGCTGGTACAAATTTTAATGATTTGCAAGAGGTCGAAGTTATGGATCTTAAAGAACCAAGTGGTTGGGTAGTAATTCCTATAAGAGATGACGCTGAACGCCCTCTTAGAACATTCATGCTTCAGATTGCAGTTATCAGTAATCATCAAAATGGAAGGGATACGCATATGAGGCAAATAAAAGTACACAGTCCTGCTGACGATATTCTTGGGCCACATTCTCAACTAGTTCCTGGACGTTTTTTGACTAATGAATTTCAAAGATATGCTACTATTAGATGAAATTATGTTGTTTGTTAATTTAAAATATATTTTGTATTTTATACTATTTATAATAAATTTACTTTTATTTACCATTTTTTAAATTTTGATTTATAAAATTTTTTTGCGGATACATTACTTTTACAGCAATATTTGAAAATAAGATGACCTACTCCTAAATTAATATTATTTTTTTGGAGTATTGTTCTGTACAATAAGTAGATAATTAAAATAAATTATATTATTATTAAATGATATTATTTTGACTACAAATTTTTCAGTTAAGAAACAAACATTTGCATCCATCGGGACTCAAGTTCAAAACAATAACATAATACAGAAATGTAAACAGAGGATAATACAGTTATTAAAGCTGTATTGATTGTCATCAGTATATAATTCATTAATACATCAGAAGATAACTATAACTATGTCGCGATTAATTAGTTTAATTTTAATATGTGTTTTATTATTAAGAGTTTCATATCAACAAAATTTAAAAGATATTGATATAAATCCAGAAAGAGTCTTAAATAAATTATTGGAAAAATATGGCAAGTGCAAGTTTTAAACTGTAGTATATAACTTAATTGTACAATCTTTGTCAGTTAATTTTATGTTTATTGTTTTTTTAATTTTAGAAAAAGTGACCGAATTACCTGATATATCATTTCTTGATCAAGAAATTGATACTGAATATTTAAAAATCTTTCAAAAGCTATTTCAACTTTCCCTTTTGGACAAACTTGATAAAATAAATATTTCAAAAACAGGTAAATTGTACTTTTGTATACAAAATAAACATTTTATTTTTTTTATTTTATTTAAATGTACATATAATTTACATAAAGTGATGATTTTTGAGGTAATTATCATAAATAATTTATCAAGAATATGTACAATTTTTTTCTTCTGTATAATTTTTAAAACTTAAAATAATCACATGATTAAAGAATATATCAGTACATCATTTATTAGCAAAAACATGAGCTATGAATAATTGAATGATGGCGTAGATCTGATTACTTAATATAAACTTTGAAAGTTGTAGGATTGATTCTTAATAGTCAACCAAGAAGAAGCCATTTGATTTTACTTAATATTTTAGATGAATCAAAATATGAATTAATGTACTGAAATAGAAGTAATAAGGATTAAAAGAATTTGTTTTTATGTGTATTATATAAATGCATGTGAAAAAAGTTGAGTATTTTTCAATCAGTACATCTAGCTTCAATTCCAAATAGCTCCTTAAATGCATGCTCCAGTTCATGTTCAGTCAAGTACTTTAATAATTGGCCCATATCATTGTGTCGTTCTGAGCTGGGGAAACATATTTCTTGAAAGTCAGAAAACTTTCTGTAAATGCTCAAATCATCTTTCGGATCAAAATCTTTTTCTATGAACTTCACAAGAATACGATGCCAATTCATAGACTTTATTTGTTGCCAAAAATATTCACAATCATCAAATGAACCTTCAACACAGATGATTCCTGGTTTTCCAACAAAACTGAAGCCAGTCAAGGAACAATCCCTTGCCAAGTCAACAATATTTTTTCTTTTAATTTTACTGTAAATATGGTGACTATAAATCCAGTACCTTCCAAAATCGTACAGCTTTTTACCACTAGTATCTGTACACTCTGTTTTATTTATTTCATTCTGAGTAGAATTTTCTAAATATATTTCAGCATTGTCCTGTAACCAGGAAACTAGTGAATAAATGATAGGTTCCCCTTTTTCTTGAGACTCAGTGAACGATGCAAGAGCCTTATTTAATTTCATTTGTTCATTTCGATCAAGAACTGAACTTCTGCAATATACTTCTGGATTGACGTGTGGATACTCTAGTGGCAAGTTCACAAGTAGTTCAACTGCTCCCTATAATCATATTTGTAGAGTTAGACAATATAAATAATTATTAATTAAAAAATTATAATATTAAATAAGTACATTTGGTGTAGAAATCTGAATCTCATATTCCAATCTCTGTGGAATTTCAACTTGATTACCAGCAATGAAGTCATTTATATCTGCTAGATTACCATGATCAGATATCGATAATTCTTTGGGATAAACTGATTGTAAAGCTTCTAATTCGAAAATTTGAGTCACTAAATTTTCTTTTATATCGGCCATTACAGACATTAATTCTGCTTATTATTTCACTGTGCATGCGGAGCATATGTTTATTAAATTTAGACAATAAACAAGCACTATTTGTGGTTGCTTGAAAACAAAATATATAACTTTTCTGTGAAAAACTGGGTAATTTCTTTTTTAAAACAAATACAAATTAAATTATTAAAATTTGTTACAAAATTTAAGACTAAAGCTACTTAATAGATTAAAAAATCATTGAAGTGAAAGTGAATATGTATAAATTTTTATCATTCGTAGCAGACACTGTACACTATGCAGACGATAAAAAAATAAATCAAAACAACGCAGTTTTGGTACAGTGCGCAGACGCAGGAAAGCCATTTAAAAATGGCGCCACTTTTGAACTGCCAAGTTGACAAAGTGAATTTTATCAAACCTCAGATTTTTTTTTCATAAAAAGTTTATGTGCTAAAATTAACACCGTGACTCTAGTGGTTCGGATTCCACTATAAGCTGTAGGT
>UELX01005419.1:0-13837 GCA_900480035.1 Eupelmus urozonus | reverse complement strand
ACAATACTCACATGTTTTGATTTGATAAGGCAAGTTACTCCTGCAGAAAAATTGAATAAATTATTGGAACTTTAATTCGTAACATCTTGATTACATTCAGAGAATGGAAGTTAGATAAGCTTTTGAAATCACATTTAACACAATCTGCATCATCTTCATGCGTTCAAGTAATACTTGTACCCTAGCACGCACAAAAAAAATATTAGTGATGTAAGTAAATAAAAGTGGCTACTCGAGCCTAACAATGAAGAACACATGCGATCTGAGGCATTCTTTATTTGCTCCCGTGTTGTGTATACTATTTTTTTGCCTAGCGAGGTCGAAATTACAACTTTTGTAATTGGGCACCGTGAGCAAAAGTGGTACTTTCGCCCCGCTAGGCAAAAAAATATGTAATTATGCGAAAGGATTGAATTTGTTATAAATACCAATTTTTACATATTAAACAAGTAATCATGAATTCAGTACTTAAAATAATAATTAAGAAAGGCTTCATCTTTGCTTCAGTTTCTTCTGTTTTTAGAAATAGATGCGTCAACGATAGCGAATTCTCATTTAGTCATTCTTAGACATTCGAACAGACCTGCAGCACACAGTACCAATAGAGAAAATCAAAGGACGCTTTTGCGTCTCAAGGGGTACAAGACTAGGGCGGTACTGGAAGGAAGACACAGTGGCCAACGATCCGGAAACCGGTAATCCCTTTTGTGCTCGTCGGCGAAACAAAATAGCACTGGCGAATCCAATCCTGCGGCGCATATAGCCAGGGGTGACTCGATGCGTTGATTCGTGGCCGGCCGTGCGTGCTGGCTCTTTTGGCTGTACACGGAAACGAGCGTACATATAGGGCCGATTTTCGGCGAGCGCAGATTTATACGGAGGAATTTCCTTTTGTATGCGAGCTGGATTCGACCCCTCCTAGCCGGATTTTAGTTTTTCACGAGATGCGTTTGTGCGTGGGTGGTCTTTCTTTTCGGGGATTTTAGTCGAATGTAGAATTAAACTTAATTTCTTTTGTTCAGAATTTTATATCGAAAGCTTAATGAACCTTGGAAAACATTAAATATACTTTTAGTAGCATGAATTAACATATTAATTGTGTTCATTTGTTTTTATTGCGGTGGGCATTGATTGAACTTAATATCGTTACCAAGCTTGTCCAAGAATGTCTGTTACTAGCTCTATCCAATTTCATTAATCGAATATACTTCATTACATCCCATCGAAAACTTTCCTATGAACTTTAAAAATTAATACTTCTATACACTCCACTTTATAACGAAACTTAATATTCTCAAAGTATGCCAGCTTCGTAACCAAAGATCGATTCTTATTACCATTAATTCCGCAAGTGGCGCAGCGATGCCCAATTGAATCTGCAAGTCTGCTAGCGCAATCGGCGGAAATCGGCCGTTACATTAAACGCGGCTCGCAATAGCCCCAATGCCCCCGTCTACCGCAATATACCTCACACGACGCGCCGCGATCTTACCTCCTTCTATAAAGGAAAACACATAGCAACACTGGCTTCCTAGCTGCATCGAAATAATCGCGATCCCGATATATTGACCATCCTGCAGAGGAAATAACCGGAAGCGTGCATCCCGTTCTAATTGCGCAAGTTTAAGTCCCAGTCGTGCATTGGTTTGACAAAACACTAGAGAGACCGAGAGAGAAAAACACAAAGCACTATAGCCGAAGCGAGCTTTCTTAGAGCTGTAGCCACTTGTGTGTTAGTTTCTCTCTCTCTCTCTCTCTATCTCTCTCTCGCGCGCGCGCGCCTTTAACCGTGATAAATAGAACAAGTTTCGCATGCAACGTGTTGCTTCTCGCTGTGCGCCGCAGTGCCGTTATAGCGGCGCGCGAAACTTCGCGGGGTGGTGGGCCACGCGGGACCGACGTGCCGACGCGATTCTGGACCGCTCGCGCTCTCGAGTTTGCGTATACTTTAAACTGACACCGGCTTGTATCGAGAGCCTTGGCTGTGCTGTCTCGCTTTGTGACGATGGGCCGAGCTGCGGTGATGATGTAAGACGCGCGCTAAGTAGAAGTTAGGGGGTTGAAGTTATGAAGGGGCTGTTTGGCTTGAAGAGAATTTAAATTTTCACGTTGTTATAGGTCTTGTTTTGAGTCAAAGGTTATTGCTTTGATGAAATGAATAGATGAGTGGAAATTTGTTAAAAAAAAATTCTTTTACGCTTTGAATAAATGAGTAGGATTTTCATTTGTCGGAGTAGCGAGAGCTAATTACAACGAAGTAGATCTATTTAGCGTAAAAATTCTGCAAATGATAACAGAATCTAATTTGTTGGAAAATTCAGTGAACTCTTTTTTTGCTATCTTAATCAAAGTCGTGTTTCAAATTTTTATATACATTTTGTTAAGTTTGTATGGTATAAAGCATTTTAAAGTTAATTCTTATTTTTAAATAAATTTTTTATTCTTAAACTATTGTATCTATAAAAAGGTTTAATTAATTCACCAACCTTTATTCAAAAAAGTACAATTAATTTAAAAATGAATTTTACAATATAATAAAAGTTATGCTTAATAATACTTTTACATCAAAATGAAAACCATATATCTCCTATCACTTACTTCGTACTATACATTTGCACGTGCTTAATCCACAGCAGAATCAGCAAGATCAAGAGAAACAAATGCATGCTACCTTAGCGAATTAAGAGATTAGCATTGAATTCATTATTATTTGCTTATGTGGGTACTATGCTGAGTAACTTTACTTGACAATAAATAAGGATTTAACTAGAAAACTAAAACACAACTTAAATAACAATAACATTTACGTACAACTTAAGTAACAATTACATTAAAATAACAAACTGCTTAATTAATCTCTTACAAAATCAAAACCTTCTGTAAAAGTTTTAATAAAATATTATTTCAACAGCGATAATTTGGAATTTGAAAAGAAGAAATCTCGTATTCGATCAGATTACCTTTTGTGAAGTATTTCTTATCATGAGAAAAAAAGATACAGTATATACTCAGCGTCCATATAATAAAAGCGTTCGACAGTCCCATCAGCCAACTATTTACTTTCGCGTAAACGCCCCTTTCTTCGTGGCACTGAGTCACTCGGTAATTGAATCGTCTCTACTCTCATACAAGCCGAAAAAAGTTAACCATCGTGCTCGAAGATCGAAATTTACGAGTAGTCTTTCTCACATCCAAGCCCTGAAAGAGAGAGAGAGAGGGAGAACCAAATGCGTGAAATTTCCAATCGATGTTTTCTCCTTCAATATCCCCCGGACAAAGCGCGCCCTCGGCCCGACAAAGGGAGAAATTAGTTTTTCCTCGTTTTCTCCTCATTTTTCATATCTCTTTCACATTTGCCCGGACCTGCGCGCTCATCGATCCCGCAGCCTGCGTGTGCAGACGGCCAAGTCCCGCCCGCCGCCTAATGCAATTCTCCTGCAAAATTACTCGCACGAGAGTAAGACTTAGCATCCCCCGGGGAGATGAAACGGGCGCGTAACTACGTTTCTAACTCGATTTCTCACTGCGATCTTTCGAGAGCCCGCGCGAACCTAGGAGGGGGATACTTCGCCCTGGTGTGCCCGCACTACCCCACGCTGTGTGTCTGAGCGCGGCGACGTTCGTTCACGCTCGACGACCGGCGCGCTCTCTATGGCGTTTACGTAATCGCTCGCCGGTAGTATCCGATGAATCTCCCCTGAATTTTTATCGCTTCGAGCCGGAATCCGGCAGAGATGGAAGAAGAAGCGAGGGATCGCGCTTTTTCTGACGTATAATTTTTTCGGATTTTTCCTCTGTGATGACGGGGTGGTGTGATGTTTGGGTGAATGAACTTTTGGAGTTCAAGGTAAAGATGTATTTTGATTTTTGAAATTGTTTATGTGGTTCTGTTATTTTAATAGGTATAGTATTGGAAATGCTTTATTGCGAGGTGAATAAATACTAAAGATAACAATTTTGTATTATCAGATTATCTTCCGCAGTAATTAATCAATACGTTTCAAGTTTGAATCTCAAAGGAATGTGAATTATGATGGAACGTGTAAAACAGTGCTAAATAATGCTGCAAAACAGAATGTCATCTATAATTTACAGAAAATATGATGCTATTTATTCACAACGAATGGGTATTTGTCATGGAAATAAAATTTTAAATTATGCATCGCTTCTATTTGTTATTTATAAAATACTACCATTCAGCTTATTAATTATGAAAATTATATATTTCCGCTTCTTAAAAAAAATACCGATAATATTCCATTTTATAACTTTTATTCCTTTTAAATATTAACAACCTTTTGAATAATGCTTCATATAAAACTAAATATATTCCCCAACCAGTATAATAAATAAATGCAAAATCTTCACTAAGCCATTCCCTACTTCGATACCCATCAACAATCAAAAAAATACAAAGCCAATTCGCAGCACGCACTCGTTCCCGATTTCTAATTCACGCTCCGCCGTTAGGCTACTCCCGCGCGTATCGCCGCGAGCGTCTCGTCCTCGTTATCGGCTCTCTTGCGTACGCGAATTTAAATAGGCACTGCGTAACCGCACCGCTCGAGGGTAATAATAAGCTCGGCGGCCCAATGAATTGTTTGCAAGTGAAATCGAATCCTAACACGCGCTATCTCCACTGTCTGTGTATAAGCTTTCCCTATCACCAATGTAAAGCGAAATTCATAAAGCCCGCGAGCCGTGTAACTTTGAGCGTTAGCGGGAATCGAGTTGGATTCCTTATTCATGACTGCACAATCCCCCCTATAAATCACCCTTCGTCACTGGCGCGCTGCGTATAGCCCTAAGCGAAGATATCTTCGCTCTTTCTATATATGTAAGAAGCGATTTTCCCCCCTCTGCCCTATTCTTTCTTGTGTGCTTCAGCATCCCTTCGACAGCAATCATTGCGTATAGACTCTGTGGTTGTGACTGTGTGCTTTAGCGCTATTGTGATTGGAGACAAGACAGTTTAATGGGATATGCTGGTGTTGCTTTGCGTTTCCCGTTTTTCCATTTCCTGGATAAACCCCAAGCAGAAAGTTCTCTTAGTATAATTCATATTCTCAATTTAATTCTGCATTCGTATCAATAAATAAACAATTCAGAAGCTAGCAATATTAACTCAATAGCATTGCATCAGCTGAAAAACTCCTGCATAATTCATTCCCGCTTCCCACTCCATAATACATTCCTTTTTACGCGCTTATATTCACGAGCGCGCAAACTCGTCGTACCAGAGCCATTACAAACGCGATACACACGTAGCACATATCCACATATAGCGGCTCGCGTTTTGCGGAGTATCCAGGCGCGGGACTCTTGTCAAAGCTGGTCGGGACGGTTTCTTGTATCCCGCGTTCTGCTACGTGCTCAAGGAAACTCTGTATACGTTCGCCGGGGCTTTTCTATGCTTCTTCCACGTATGTACGTGTACACGCGGCTACTCGTGGAGATGACTCGAGAGCCCGCTGTTTTTCCTCGCGTCGCCGGTTTTACCGACGGCCTGTTGACGCACGCCGTCGTCTTTATATTTCTCGCTGTTTCCATTGGCGAGTGGAAAATTGCCCTCCCAGAGCTCGAGAGTCGAAAGAAGAGAAGAGGAGAAGAGTAAGAGGCGCGCGCGCGTGACGCATTATGAGTTAGGGAAGTCCTTCGGGAAAGTGTCTCACCTGTGGTAAATGGATTTTAATGATGTTTCGAGTGTTGATTTCGGATAGAAAATAATTATTCGCTTTGTTTCAAGTGATGTTTGTCTTTGTTACTATTAACTAGGATCGTATTTATAATTTTAAACTTCAAAGATTTTGAGAATTAGAATTTTTTTTAAATTATTTTTTTTTTTAAAAGATTTTTAGTTGAAATATATCCTAATACATTATAAATAAATATATAGCATTTTTTGATAAAAATAAAGGATTTCGAGTTTTAAATGAAATATAGTTGTTTTCTTGTTTATTGACAGTTGTATATTGACAATACAACTATTTATTATTATGATTTACCAAAACTAAGATCAAGAGTGATCTGCCAAAAACGAGGCACGCCTCAGATATTCAGATAGACTTTGGTTTAAAGCCAAAGACCACCCGCGATAATGAGTCGCACGAAAAAAGGCGCTGCAGTGCAGCGCGGAACACGGTCCATTGGTGCATACGCAAATGTTGACCGCGCGGAGAGTCTATTTACTAATTATTGTTATATAATTGTTATAAACAATTAGGCGGGCAACATTAATTTTAAGAGTATAAAATAAATGCTTCAATATTTCTACATACATATATATGTAAAATACTTACAACAATGAATAAGTAAAAGATAAGATAGTATATAAATAAAACGATTGAAAATATTTTTATAAACATAAATTCAAACTCGATTTAATATTTTTATGCCTGAAAAGGATGACAGTATTGCAATGAGATATCCAGGGAATACTGTAGTTCATTAAATAATACCATGCACTGAATCCACATAAACATAAAATAATTCGTTATACCAATATTTGTTATAGAATATATTTTTATAGGAAAAGTAAATAAACAAATTTTCAATGATTGTTTCATTTTATAGTTCCAAATCTTTTCTCTATTTTAACAAAAACTTAAAATCATCATTGTATGATGATTAATAACTAAACTGTAGATAATAGCTATAGTTAGTCTTAACTAAACTGTAAGAAAATATTTAACATCCAAGAAGCGAGATTTTGGAGGGACTTTAGAAGTAGATTTCTGGAAACTCAAAATGGAATCCAAAATTTTAATTTATTTACGAAGTTTCTATTAAAACACCAGACATTCTCCTATTCCTTGATCTTGCATCACAAAGTTCTATTCTATTACAAATGTACACGTACTGATATGTGTCAATACATAAAAAAAAAAAGATTATTTTTACAAACTGATAAATATTATTTTACAAACAAGATTATCATCCATATTCATTATCCTAATGGAATAAAACGCATCAGTGAGGGCCAAATCAAATCATACATAGAGCATACTGTGTCCAACTGAAAGAGTAGATCCCACGTATAGAACGCGCCAAAGCAAACGTCATCTATAACCCGAATAAAGCCAACGCTCGGACGGTTCAATCTTGAAAAACGTCTCTCCATCGATCAGCAACTGCATTCATTTCCTTCGATGTCCGCCGCCGAAAAAACGTTCGACGCATCCGGCCAGTCCACACGCCCCATCAAATTCCATAAACCTGATGAAACGTGAAAAATCTGGCCATCTCGTAGAAAAAAAAGACTTGAAAAGACAGTAGGAATAGCGCTCGATTCATTATCGACGAGTCGAGAAATCCAAGTAGGAAAAAGGGAAAGCCCTCGCGATCGATGCCATTATATCGACGCAAAGTGCTCGCGCGTTCCAGCTCTTTCCGAGCATTTATACGCCGTTACGGGCTGTAGAGCTCGCTCGCGGATATCGTTCGCAGTGCGCGCTGGTTACGAGGCTCGTTCGCTTCTCTCTCTCTCTCTCTCTTCTTCGTCGTATCTCGATAGAGTAACGAGTCGGAAGCTCGATATCTACTATAGACGACGGAAACCAGCGAATCGAAAGGGATGACACGACGCGCGGCTCCGAGAAAAGAAACGTAGTTGGGGCAGATGAGAAAGAGAAAAAAGAGAGAGAGAGAGAAAGAGAGGGATGCGTCGAGGAGGCGAATAAAGGGATGGATATAAAAGGAGAAAAATCGAGAATGGGGAGGAGAAGGACGCGCATTTGTCGGGCAAAGTGCGTGCACTTTAGCTGACAAATTTTAAATTGCGTGCTCGGGAAATTATCGGAGAGTTTTTCTTAAGTTTATAGGTCAACGAAAAATTGTCAATGGTTGCCGAGGGATTAAATGAAATGTTAGAAATATTTCCTTGGTTTTTTTTTTTTTTTTGAAAAAATAGATGAAAAGTGAGCAGTTTAAATCCTTAAAGCTTACTAAACTTGTTAAAGTCAAAATTTTTATTTCACGTTATTTTTGATAATTCAGGTAAGTTTGAAAAATATTTTTAATTCAAGTACATATTTCAAATTTGAAGCTTAATTAAATAAAGTAGCTAGATAAAAATTTTGATCCTAAGTTCAAACGTGACGTACGTTTTAAAAATCGTCTCCTATAACTTTCCACAGTAGCTCAGTACTTGAATTATGCATTCGTTGTAACAGTATTAATTTCTGAAAAAAATCGAAAATATTCCTCCAATCCTTCGAGCTTCATTATCCACAGAATCACTTAAAAAACTTCCTTTATTCAAATCTTCTCACCACTACTCTCGCCATCCTATAAAATTCCGCCCCGTAATGACATTTAATAAATATTCAATACCGTCGACCGCAACATTAGATTACAAATAACCTTTGGAATAATCCTAGATTGACCAAACAAGACGAGCACGAATCCGTGAGAGAAGAACCGGCGGAGCGACGCAAAGTCATTACATTCGACATAGAGTCCCGCTCTCTGCAAGGCTATTGAACTTTAGCCTCTCTTTCTCTCTCCGCGTGCCGCGCGGTCATCTCTCGTCCCCTGGCCATTTTTCTTATCATTCCTCTTTTCCTCCTCGTCTTCCTCCGGAGCCCCGTCTTTCTTGTCCTCCCTCGCTTCTCTCCATTCACTCGCGACCGGCGCTGTTTACCTTCAACTCTTAGCGGTTCTATCTGCGCGCGGCGGCGGCATTTTTATCGCGCTGCCACGGCGAACACATAGTGCCGAGCTCCCCCCCACCTCCGCGCTCGTTCAGAAAAAAGAAAGACCAAGCGTAATGACAAAATCGCGCAATGTCGTCCCCGCGCCATTACCGGTTTTTCTCGCGGCCAACGGCTCTTTTTCCTTCCCCTTCGCGGTCTTTTCCCTGGAACCGAGACGTATATACGTGGCTATGTGTATATACGTATATATACGGCCGCGAAGCGCAATCATTACTATGCCGGCGATGTTTTGCCCCCCTCTCCCCCATTTACTGCACTCGAGGAACTTCCTGCGCGAGTTTATAGGAGCGAGTGTCTAGGTATGGCGGTGGTGACTCGTGAATTATTATTTATGGATTAGCGATTTATGGGCCGAGGGTGATTTACTTTGAGGCTAGTAAAGGTTGATTGACTCGAGTTGGACTGATACTTTTGAATGGGGAGTTTTATGACGATGGTCATTATCTGAATATCGAGATTGCATGCACGTACTGGGGCTGGTAACTAAATGTTTGATTAACTGTAGGAGTAAGAAAGTTTCTAGTGCGGATGAAAGAAAATGATATTATTTATCTTATAAACCTTGTATAATTAAGAAAGTTCAGTTTTGCATTCATTATATTGAGTAAAATAGTTAATTATACAGAATTAAATTAAAAATAAGAATAAAAAATATAATCTTTCTTGAATTTTAGGCATTAATTAGAATGAAGTGCTTATAAAAGCATAGTAAATAAAGGATTACAAAGTTGAATCCAGATTGAATCACAAACAAAAAATACGTAATTTTAATTTAACAAAAATTGCTGCATTAAATTATTCGAAAATCTTTTTAAATAAGACCAGAGGTTTAAAAAGATTGCATGTTTTGCAGCAAGAGACCTTTAACATAACGAAACAAGCTCGCGCTTCTTTTGAGCAAACTAATTTAGAATATTTGCAAAAAGAGTAGTACTTACGTAAAGTCGAATTACAGGTTGTACCTTCGGCAATTGCGTCGAAATTAACGATATTAACTGCGCTCGACGTGGTCTTTTCGCCTCTCTACTCCTTTGAATAGAAATTGCTTGAAATCAGCTCACTTAGCGGTGAAAGAAGTCGAAGGAAAACGCAGTTCAACGCTGAGGACGATCCGGTGATCTCAAGCACGATTGCTTCCTTAATTATACGATCGATTTTTCTTTGATCGATGGCTTATTCAATTTTACTCGACTTTTTAAGATTCTAGAGTACCTGCATCAGTATACAATGATTTTAATACACAATATTATTAAATCTTGAAGATTCGTCGGCACTTTACCATTTGTCTTAAATATTATATAAATCTTTAAAAAGTGGTGAATATAGAATCTATTTAGATTTAATAATAACAATGCAGTTAGAATAATTCAAAGAAGCCATAAGTAGAAATAGAAAATGCGTCATAAACGTTATGTTAAAATAGTTACTTTATGGATCGAAACAGTAAGATCGAAATTTTTACATTTATGGGAAATAAAGTTTCTTACATACAAATTTGTAAAAATCACACGAACATGTGTATTTAAATAAGACTTACACATTTACCACAGTGTAATTTTTACACAATTAAATCAACAGTTTAAGATATTTTATATTATCAAAAATTATTATTTTATATTATAAGATAAATATACTTAAATTTGATATTTACGACGGATTTACAAAAAGCAGTGCATTTGGCACTTGTATAAAAACATCATTTGTCATATTAAACAGATATAGAAAACAAAATATTGAGATAATTTAATAGAAATAGGTGATAAAAGTAACAAAAAGAATAGCCATGAGGTGTTCATTAGTCCGCCATTTACTCTCGTTACAAAGCTCAGTGAAACGCCGATTTTAGAGTGGGATAGGATGAAAATCGCGCGACTATAAATTCAAATTAGCAAGCTCGCAATTTCGGCATTTACTCTGCCTGACAGTGCAAAAGCCAGTTATAGTCGCTCTATTTATTTGTTATGCGTTTGTAAACCTTCCGTATTAATAACGCTTTCAGTATGTGGATTTGACATTTTTTTAACTGTCCAAAAGGAAAACTAGTGAATATTTTGGTTTCATGTCTTTTTTAATATAAATATTTCCATGCATTTTTTTTAAAAATATAGCTTTATGCACTTTTAAATAAATTACGTGTTTTAATAGCTCTTTAAAAATTTGATAAAGAACTAAATCTCTTTGCGTATGTGCAATCCACGTATGAGTAAATAACAAAAACAAAATCTGATTTCATTACCATGAATTCCAAATAATTGCACGTAAACCGAAAACTAACTAAATTTTGAAGTCAATTTAGTAATACAAATCGTTCAACTAGATTCATATTCAAACTTTCATATTTTCTATTGCAGGAATAGTTACAAATACAACAAGATTTTCCTTTTCCCGAATATCTAAAAAATGTTTAGCATTTTCAATAAATTCTTTGATCTAAAATATGAGTCACATGACCTGGCGTTTTATTGAATGGATCCTAGAGTCAAATTTGATCCATTTAGGCATAACAATTCCAAAAACCTTGTTTACCATATAGTAGAGTTATTTAAAAAGTCTACTTAAAGCGCCAGAAGCAAGCTCCTAAGCTTTTCAAGTTCTTATACAAATCGAATGCTTTATGATTTAAGCATCATTTCACAAAGTTTTATCGAAATCCGTGACTCGGAAGTGCGGAACTCTTCTTGCTGCTCGCATTCACATTAAAACTATGCAATTTAGCGATAACGGGATTTAAAGATCGCTTAAAAAAATTCAAGCCTCCATAGCATTAGTATAAGCTCATGGCTGATGCTATTCAATGTGCATCTTCAAATCTTGCTGCAAATCTTTCTATTCTCGTTTCCTCCCTGCAAAAAAAAAAACAAGCAAACTTCCAAGATCTAAAAAAAAAAAGAAAAATCACGCACCTCGCGCGCCTTAACTCTCTTAAATGAGTTTCCCTCGCAATTTCACGACTCTTCGGAAGTGCTTGGAAGTCCTTCGAGCACGAAATATCAGGGTGGCCGCGCGCGCGCCTGCCGAAGTCGCGAAATAAAATTTGAAATTTCAGAAAAATTTCCTGCCCCCCTTCCTTTTTATCGTCTGTCTACGTGCCGAACTTCGTCATCCAATTTTCCGAAAGTACCGATAGCTCCGCGTTTGCGCTCGCGTTTCAAAAGTTCATTCCCATGCGAAGACAATGTCCTTTAACGGCCGGCGCGTCTCTCTCTCTCTCTCTCTCCTCTCTAAACCTCTCCTCGAGCTCTGGATTTTAACGACGGGCCTTTACGCGCGCTCGTCCCGCACCTGGTGCATATCAGCGCTGCAGCTCTTAAGGAAGCTGCGCGCTGCAGCGGCTTATTCTTAACGCCGTATACGTCGGCTGCAATATGTATACGTACACGTGCGCTCGGAACCGACGGAGAAGGAGAAGAAGCTGCTCTCGCCGTTACGTCGTTCTCTTTCGGGGAAAAACTCCTGGCCTCTTCCCCCCTCTCTCTCTCTATTTTTCTCCTGCCGGCGTGAGTGCCTAGACCTCTTAGAACGAACCCGCAGTGCAAAAGCCGCGACGAAGGATACAGGGAAAATGCAAGTGTGCGAGAGAATGAGAGAGAGTGGGAGAGAAGGTGGGTGTCGTCTGGAAATTCTATACACAGTGCGGTAGCGCTCATTTCACGGGCAATCGCTCTCATGTGTCTTCCCGAGCACGGGCGTGTATGTATGTATGGGAAAATGTACGGGGCGAGCTTACGCGGGGTGCTTGATCACTTCTAGTTTGCATGCATATTACGTTGTTACGCACGGCGACGGCGATGATTTTTATTGGGACGCCTGGCGCGAGCGCGCGGCTCTCTGCAGGCTGAGAGGGTTTTTTGTAATTTTATGCCCGTGCTACGCGAGGAGAGCGCGCGTTTAGTCATGTTGATTGAAAATTTCAATTGGGGCTCGTCTGATAGGAGTATCAGAATGGTGATTGCATTCAGGACATTTTTCATTGTAACATTTAGTGCGAGGAAATATAGATAAAAGTGTTAGCCAATTCATTCTATTCATTTTTATAAAGTTGGCTTGAGTTATTTTATAGAGAAATTTTCGTGATTTGGGAAAAATGTTTTTTAGAAAACCAGTATCTGTATTTTTGGAACTCGAAACTTTACTTTAGATAAAGCGAAACTATCAAACATTGCCGCAAAAATCTCAATTTTTTGAAAAGTTCTCTTAATTTTAAAAGTATGCAAGCAATTGTATTTAAGAAAATAATCAATATTTATTCTATAAAATAAATCGTTTTAAATAGACCATTCAGCAAAAACAACGTTAATTTATTTCTAATCTAAATCTTTAAAATTTTAAAAGGATTACTTCAAATCGTTTTATAAAATATCTCTTATTGAATTATCCAAATTGCGACTCTCCACTCACAGCGTTAAAATAACCGCGGAGAAAATCGATTGAACCCACGGCTTTTAAGAGCAAGGAGCCGAGAAAGTAAGAGCTGGATAGCGAGCAAAATGTGATTATTCCATCGGCCTGTCTTCTAGCCAATTGGTTCAATTACATCTTGAGGAGAACGCTGGCAATCACATTTCATCAGTTCTTTCTTATCTTCAATGGATACCTCTGCTAATTAACGACATTGTTTGAGCTTGCTAGTTATAGACATACTAGAACTATGCGTCTTTTAACACAGTTTCATGCCATCAATATAGTAATCAAAGTAAAAATGGCGTAAAGTAACTAGCAAGTTGCAATCGTGAGTTTCGGTAAAAGAGAATGAAAGGGCAGAAAAAATAAAAAACCGACGTCGAGACTGTGAAATGAGTAACATAAGTGGCCACGTTACGGGAAGGAAGAAATTAACTGGAGACCGCGAAATGTCGCTCTTTTCTCTTTTGAGGTGCGAACACGATGTATTGCGTTCCTTGCCCTTTTTGGGAGGCGCGACTGAATCTTGAGCCACCACTTGCTTTATGCGCAGTGCGGATACACCGACATAAAAGCAGAGGCATTTCCTTTGGTTAACACGTTGCATTGCATCTGTTAAAAATAAATATTGCATATGTTTATTTATCCCTCCCGGATCGACTTACTTCGATCAATCAAATTTTAATATTTAAAAGCGCTATTCGCTCATTTGTCTCCAGATT
>UELX01005418.1:0-13839 GCA_900480035.1 Eupelmus urozonus | reverse complement strand
CTGTCTTATAAAATACGCTCGAAATGCTCAACTTTCTCTACCAATTTTAGGCATGGAAAAGGGCCTATTTCTTGCGTTTGTTGGGAAAGGTTTATTATTCATAAAATTTAAAAGCTGAGATAATCAAATTTTGATCTGAAATTTCGTACGAATATTGTTTAAAGTAAAAGCTAATCTTGCATTAAATTTTCAACAAATCTTAAGTTAGCTTTTGAATTGTATGAGCAACAAACTATTTGTTACGATACAATCTCTTTAAAAATAGTAATTAAAAAATAATAAAACAATAGGCAATAAAATGGAGTAATCCGCAATAATATTGTATTATGTACCAAGGACGCAAAGTGGGTCTTTTCAGTCGAGTGTGGGGGTTAGTACAAAGAAATAATAGCATAAAATTGCAAGTTAAAGATGAGTTTACGTCGCCCATGGTACACACCATATGCTTTTAGAAATTTGTTGGATTTTTGTGACTTATGCATGAGAAACAAGGATTAAAAATATTTCTTATTCGCCCCCCTTCACTATTAGTTTCACCCATTGACGCCGCATATTTAATAGTATTTGACAACGTAAAAATTTCCTAGTATGAACAATTCTTGACGTGTAAATAAATAAAATAAATAGCGGCCGTAAGTAATAAATGAGTCGATACCCATGTTCCTCTGTTGGTATACAAGCTATAATTTTGTAAAAAAAGTATGATTTTCGTGTTTTCTCATTCTAAAATTAACACTTTTTCATCTGAAAGCCTATAAAACAAATAAGCAGAAAAATCCACTATAACACCCAATCTAAATTTTATTTATTATGCAAAAAACGAAATTCAATATTCAAGAAGATGCCGTATCAAAACACTTAAATAAATCCACTTACGGGCCTTGGTATATCATATAAATATTTTAGTATTTAAAATGAAGCAATAGTCGTATCTATTGTGACTTAATTTATCTGTTAAGACAATCCCGTATATTTTAAATTAGAACAAAAATTCAACGCACCTGGACTGTAAGATTGTGTAGTGTTAGAACTGCCAGGTTGATGGCCAGTAGGAAAAGCGAGCGGGCTAGGACTGCGGGTCGGACTTGCAGGAATCGGTGAGGGGCTGGGCGTTCTGGCAAGTGGCGAGAGTGGAATATGTCCAACTGATTTTCTTCGATTCGGCGAGTGTATGTTCTTGGCGGCCGTGTGTAACTTGTGTTTAAGGCCGTGCAGCGTACTTGGACGTTGATAGTGTGCCTGACTGCCCATATTGCCACTACTGGTACCGACAGCTATTGCATTATTAGCACCCGTGCTTGTACTGCAGGTAACGCCAATCGACCCACTCGAACTGGGCGACGACGAGTTTGGACTCGAGCAAGGACTCGAATTACCTGTTACAGGTTTTTACCACAGTTCAAATTATTCTATATTGTAAATCATTTTACATTCTTATGTTAATTTATTTTAGTGAGTTATGAGTTATTGCGTTAAAATTCAACACACTAAATTATAGTTTTAATTAATGATTACTATGTTAAATTTAATTTTTGCACAGTTTCCAATGTAAACAATTATACAGGAATCTAATATTCGATTCAATTTACTATTATTTAAATATTTTTGTGTTAAAATAAATCGGATTAAAAATTTTAAACTCAAGAACAATAAAAATTAATTTAGATTATTTCTGCTTACCCGTAGAATGAAAAGACTCAGAACTAGGACGGTTCGTCGGCGGGGACGGACTAAAATGTGGCGAAGAATCCTGTTGCGCGGAACGTGCAAACGACTGGAATGAACGCGACGGAGTCACCATCGATGGAGAGCATATACCAGCAGCCATCTAAAAATATGGATTAAAATACCGAATTCGATTTAATAAATTATAAATGACGAACTTTTTTCTCATGCTTCCTCTGCACTTTATTCTCCTTGTATATTTAATGCCGAAAAAATTCAAATGAACAAAGTCAAAAACTAAAGAAAATAAAAATAAAAAAGCATACCATAATAGGTGGTTTACTGTCGCTGGGTAGAATGGGTGCTGACAAAGGACAACTCATACTTAATGGCTGCAATGGAAAAAAATAAAAAATGCGCTTAATGCTTCTGGCTTAGTGCAATGTACTGGCGAAATAAAAATAGACACGCAAAGAAAATTAGTAATAATGGTGCTGCTTTGTGTTTCCTTAAACTTTTGGACGATTAAAATTTTATATACCTGCTGCATCTCAACACTTGCTCTTTTCGAACTTATTTTACGGAAAAGCGAAGTCTTGCGTTTCTTGTCTGAATGATCACGTTTCTGTTTACGCTGACGTTGATGCAAAGCTCGCTTTGCCATTTTACTTTGAGCAGGTTCGCGTTTTCGTCCGCCAGTCTTGATACTTGTATTTTCCAGTGGAGTACTTCGAAGCGTTACATGATCGCCGCCACTCAGCATTAGCTGAAGAACCTGAGTGTGATACAAACCTTGCACCGGCTCGCCATTGATATGAGTTATCAAATCACCGGGCCTTAAACCTGCTTCAAATGCAGGGCTAGATTGATCTACAGCCTGCAATTAGATATTAGCAGTTATTATAGATGTTTTAATGAAAAAAATAAATAAATAAATAAATAAAATCATTGAAAACTACCATGACTAAATGATGCATTGTGTAGAAATCGCTATCACCATAATAAACCCTAATTGTGTGCACCGTAAATCCGAAACCGTTTGGACCTCTTCGTATAATTATAGGAGGCTTTAAACTCGTCACTAAAGGACTTAGCTCCCGACATGGAGAGGTATCACGAGAGGAAGCAGTAGATGAGCCTCCCGGAGATTCAATCGCTTGATTTCCAGATGTTAATGGGTCAACTATAATTTAAAATAACGATAATTTTTATATAATTTAAAGAATAATTATAGGATTTTATAAGTAGATACAAATACAGACATGAAAAATCTCGAGTTGGTATCACTAATGAAAGACCGCTTGTAGATGCAGATTTAATTACAGAACGCGATTTTTGTTTACCAGTTGGTAATAAAGGCAATGCAGTGAAAGATTCAAATGAATCTGTACTAGAATTGTGCTTGTCGTCAGTGGCATCTCTATGTGCTGTTGCCAAGTCGAGCCTGTAAATTTGACATGATATATTATTAAACAATGTGAGTATAAGTTAAATTAAAAAAAAATATGATGTTTCAAATATAAGTAGCATTCTGAGCAATAGCTGCAGTATAAATAGAAAAGCAAAGACTTGTTAATGAAAAGAGTAATGTTTATCTAATGATTTAAATTAATGACAAAATGGTATAAAAAAGAAAAGGCAGAGGCTGTCTACGCTTGCAAACTCACGTGCTGTTACTGTCATCATCGAAGGAAATACTGAACCTGGGAAGCTTATCTCGCGAATGAATAAGTCGCTTCCTCTGAATCTGCGGACTGACGTCATCAGATTCAGTTTGTGAACTGTCTGGCGTACTATGACATGCGCTGAAGCTCGAACCTGGACTTGGAAGTATCTTTTTCACCGTCAGCTGCGAATCCGAACTGTCTGCAGTACCTGGACTTGCAGATTTATTCATATCATCTGATTTTGTAAAAGATACCGATGATGCACTATTAGTATTAGTATCTGCTGCATTTTTGTCAGCTGGTTCAGTAATAGGTTTTTCTACTGTAAAAATTCGATACATGATTTTTTTTTCTTTTAGAGCAAATAATAATACATTTACTTAATTTTCTTACCAGTTGATGGAGTTTGCGCGGCTGAAACTGGAGAATTCAGAGACAGTTGTGCAACAGTTCTTTCAAGTTCGGTTCTAAATAACTGCTTTTTAAGAGAATCTGACTCAGATTCAGAATTGAAATTTGGTGGTCGTGTTTGGGAAATCTTACGAGACTGCGGCGAGTAGGAGGAAAAGGAACCAAATAACGGAGAATCATCCGTGTCATCGGTGTCGTCACCCAAGTCGTGATTATAACGATCCATGCGCGCTAAAAATGCAAGTAATTAATTTTAATTACATTTTTATCTTAAATATTATTTTAAAATCTTATTTCTAAAAAGCTTTAAAAATTGTGCAATTCTATTTACTGTCAAAATAACTGGTATCTTCATCATTTGTCAATTGAGGAACAAACTCAGCTTTCTGTCTAAGAAGACTATTCCAATTAACCCCCAAAAAATAAGGATGATCTTTGACTTCGTGTGAGCCACCTGTCCCTAGCCGTTCTCGAGGACTTTGCTGCAACAAGGCTGTTATAATATCTTTTGCTTCAGGTTGTACAGGCCAATCATCTTCATCTGGCCATTCAATGTCATCTAAGAAAAGTATACAATTTTTAGTTTTATTCAATTATTTTATTAAATATAATATGTTGTAAAATTTTAAACAAAAAAAATATACCATTCACTGTATGAGCAAAAAGTTCTTCTGGAGTTTCTCCAAAAAATGGAACACAACCAATGAGAAATTCGTACAATATAATACCCATAGACCACCAATCCACAGGTTTTCCATAACCTTGACGGAGAATCACTTCAGGCGCAATATATTCAGGAGTACCAAAAACTTGTTTATCAGAAAACTGTCTCGTATCTTTTTCGATGTATCCCTCATATAAATTTGTAGCAACTAGAAATTTTTTAAAATCAACATTATTCCGTAATCACCGTAAAAGAAAATTTTACTTCATGTTTTAATACTTACGAGACATGAGACCCATTTTACTTAATCCAAAATCCGTTAGTTTTATATGACCCAAAGCGGTAATAAGTAAACTAAGAAAAAAACAAGAAACAATTATTTCTTACAATACTTAAATAAATAAAAAAATAATTTAAAAGAATTATTTAACTAACTTGTCAGGTTTCAAATCACGGTGAACGATTCCATAACTATGCAGATATTCCACTGCTAAAACGGTTTCAGCAAAATAAAATCTAGCCATATCTGGAGGTAATGGACCAATGTTTTTTAGCAGATTTGCACAATCACCTCCTTCTACATACTCCATTACTAAACACAAGTGTTTCTGAAAATTAAATTTTTTTTATTTTTCAACTAATAAATTTTATAATGAAAAAATATTTACTTTTACGCAAAACATACCTTTGTTTCAAAACTACAGTACATGGAAACTACAAATGGATTGTCTGTGAAGCTCATAATATCTCGTTCAGCAAATACTTGTTCAACTTGATTTCTGAGCATCAAGTTATTTTTATTAATTTTTTTCATGGCAAATCGCTGCCTTGTCGATTTTTCTTTGACTAAGTATACCGCTCCATATGCACCATTACTAATAAGTTTTAATATTTCGTAATCACTTTCACAAGGAACTCGTTGTGTCCTCTCCTCATTATTTTTATTTGGACTTGACGTTGCTAACTGTAAATTACTATCACTAGAGCTTGCCGAATCCTCGAGTTTATTCATTTCTTCTTGCAAGTCTAAAAATGTAAATGAAAAAGTTTTATTATTTGAAATAGTAACAATAAACTTATATGAATATGCATTGCTTTTATTTTAAATTACCTGAAATAGGATCGCGGTTTAAATTTAATTTATTTATTATATATTGTGGAATATCCTTTTCTATTCCAATTGTTATTTTTGCTTGACCCTCGGCTTGTTCTAGTAAATGATAAAATTCCTCGGGATCAAACTCTAAACACTCCAATAACCGAGCAGGACGAGATATAATCAAAAGAAGCTTTTTGATCAGCCCTGTTAATCGTGTAGCTGCTTCCAGCGATTTATCCTTTGTCTAAAAATTCATAATTATTATTATAAAAGAACTTCAAGATTTAAAATTAAAGACATATATTTGACTAAAAATCAACCTCAATTAACAGATGCTCCAGATTTTCACTCATTTCATAAAAGTATCTCGTAGTAATAAGTTTTTCTTGTGACTTTTGTAAACAGTCGCGAGCCATTTCAATAACTTGATGATGAACGAAGCGCAATATTGGCAATGAATCTTGAGTCATTTGATTAACTACCTCGTATTCATCAATGTCCTTATTTTCGTTAATAAAATTCGTTAAACGTTCTTCCATCTGTTGAGTAGCCTAAAAATAAAGATTTATTATCATTTAAATGTTTGTAATTGAAGTTTCTAGAAAGCTTTAAATGTGAAGTATATTCGAAAATTCTTAGTATTGAAAACATGCCTAGAAATCTTATAATTTAATCCTACATTTAAATGTTTCCTTTTGAGAAAATCAAAAATTTAAAGTATTTTAAGAAAAAGAAACAAGTAAAAAGTAACAAAATAAAGTCTGAGACAGCGTTGACAAAGAAATATAAAAAAAAACAAGGCGAGCGTTGTTTGTTTTTTTTCTCGTCAAAAGATTTGATGGCACAGTGCCAAGCAAAAACAGACTTGCTTACCTTAGGAAATCGCTCCTTATACAAGGTGTTCATCATAACAATTTCGCTGTCGAGAATGGGAGAGCGGCTCGGACTGCTGAGGCTGCGAGATCGCGGACGGTGCAACGGGGATCTGCGACCGGTCTCATCGTCCAAGGCTTGGCCGCCACCACCGCTGCTTAATGAGATGTTAGAGCCGGGAAAGCCCGGATGAACGGATGAGCAGGGCGTACCTGGCTTCGAGAAATGACAAGATAACATACGCAACTCATCCTTTGTCGGAATGTTCGGCAGTTGGTGGAGGCGCTCCTGACTCGAACACTGTGACTATAAGTATAAAGAATTTGTTAAATTTGTTTCATTCTTGCATTGATTCAAACTTTTATAATGTTTTTAACTTACCGAAACATTGCTAGACCCGGGAGTAGTGCCGTACCCACTGGAGGGTAAACTGGCGACAGACCACCGTCTTCCATCGCCTGAATTCGTCGCACCTCCGCTGATTCTACTTTTAAAACGTTCAGTATTTGTTAGCATGTTTTTCACTTTATGTAATATTCATTTCCATAGAAAAAATTAATTAAAGGATATAGTAGTTAAATCGATACCTTTTAATTGGAACGAAAGCAAAATGTGGACTGGACGACATCCTAGGGCTTTCCAAGGGACTGGCTACAATTGGGACGAATGCTAGGTAGCAAGAAAAATAATGAATACTAAGAATTAAAAATAATATAGCTTTATAAACAAATGTCAAAGCAAATCTGGTCTTAATCAGCATAGATTTTTAAAACTGCTAATATTTTCAGCAATTGCAGTGTTGGCATGGCTCACAGAATTACAATTGTAAATTAATGACACTTGCCAAAAGGTTTACGAAATTTTGTCACTCTACCAAAGCTTTAATAACATGCTACCTATTGACTGCTCAAGGTCGCTTTTTTATTTATTACTTATTATTTATGTCATAAAAAAGATCCACTACGGTTGATTAATGGTTGTGCATAAGCAATTAATTTACCTGACAAGGGAGAGTGACAACGTGGAAGAGTTGGAGATGTAGTAGAAATAAAAGACTTTCTATGAGATGCTTTAGCTGCCCGGCGTTGCAGGTTGAAATCTCGCTGTAAAATAAATTCTAATCAGTATACACTTTCTTTTCTCTGAATAATTGCATAAGCTGTTTATAATGCACTTACCATGTGAATAGACAGGGATGGAGCTGATTTTCCTATAACAGAATTGCGCATCCGCACCAGGTTTGAGAGTTCAGTGCTCACTAAAAACAAAATTAATGCATTAACTTGATAAATTATTTTTCTATTTATAAATTTTTATTAACTGTATTTAATATCATTATAGTAAGAATAATATATGTATAAAGTAGATATTTTTCTAGCAAGCTTTTACTGTTATATTTTAACATTAATTATAATCAAAATACCTGGTCGAACTGGAGCTTCTTTACTCTCTACATTTGGTGTAGATAGTAATCGTTGGGATGTATCAACTGATTCCATTTTGCCAGTAGCTTGATCAGATTCTTGATCGAAAACTAAGACTCTAGCAGAATTGCTATGTGTCCTCAATCGAGGCCTACTTGGTCTAGTTTTTTGATCCATGTTTCAACCATTTACTAAAAGGAGAAATTTTCTTTTTACAATTTTTATTCAAGTACTCTTATAATATAGATGATTTATGTATAAAATAATTGTTAAATATTAAAATAACTGAAATGATTTCTAAACTAACTTTTTGATAATCTGAATAATAAAGTAAAGTATCTTTTCTTAAATATTTTTAAGTAATCTAATTTTAAATCTTTAATTAGTTTTTACTTGAAAATGATAAATGCTTGAAATTATTAATGTTATTGCAAAATGAAGGATGAAGAATCTATGCTATAAGTATGAAGTAACATAATCTTGCTCAGATATCATCATATTTTATTGAAAAATATGTTTTTAAAATCTGTGAAGAAATTCATACTATAAAAATCAATAAAAATTTATTTACACGAGTCTAAAAATGAGTGGCCTTGCTAGGTGTGAAATAGACTAATTTTGTAAAGTAATCAGTTTAAATAGAATACTATTACTTGCATATTTTTAACAAAAGACTCTTTCATAAAGAAAAATTTCCAATTTAAATAAAATGCATGATTTGTGCTTTTAAAATCAGTAGGTACTGTTTGATATTTACATAAAGAATTTGTATTCATAATACATATAGTAAAAGATTTTGAAAAATAAGTAAGATTTCGTTGGGAAAAAAATGATCAGCGAAACATCGAGATGCAAAAGGTACTATAGACTGCAAGCTGATATTTACATTTGCCAGTTACCATTCCAAAAAAAGTCCTTGTCCCATGCCGGATCTTCCAGCAGAGTTGAGCGCGAATTTGGACAATTGCTTTATCGCGAGAGTTGAAGAGGTGTGCGGTGAGAAGGCGTCTGTATCGATCAGCGAGAAATTGCATCGGGTCGCGGGCTGTTGGCTAGGATAAGGAGGCTCGATGGTCCGCTGCACGTGGATGAGTATCCCGTCATCGTGAATCGATCGCGCTCTCCTAGCTGCAGCAGCAGGCATGAAGCGCGCGAGAGTGGCCAAAGAAAGTGGAAGTGCGCTAAGTATTATCTGGCCTGCGGGCAGTATCGCGAGCGCTCCTATACGGCTCTATATATGCTTAATGGCAGTGACAGCGTAGAAAGAGAGAGTAGATGTAGGATCGCGCGAAAGCGAGAGGCCCGCAGGTATAAGTATATAGAGAGCCGCGCTACTCATTGCACATACACTCGCGCTCGCTCACCTGGACTCGCGAGGAGAAAGAGAGACAGAGCGCGGAGCAAGAGAAAGAGACGCTGATCTGCGTGTGCGAATGTGTAGACTGTAGAGCGATGAATGTATACGTGGGTATGTGTATGTGTCTGTAAGTGTAAGTGTATATGTAGGTACTTGACGAGGAGGCTAGTGAGGAGCGCAAGGGCGAGGGTTGCTGCCTCTTGACGGGCTGACGGCGAGGCGGCTACTGTTACTGCCCGCCCGACGACGAGGCTGGCTGCGACGGCGGCGGTGGCGGCGGCTCTCGGCTTCCTGCATACTCGCACCTGCTGCTTACAAAGCTCCCTCTCACCTCTCAGCAGGCTCGCATGAAAAAACTCAACTAAAATCTGCACTGTCCAGCCCTTTTTTCCTTCGGCCTTCCCGCATGCGCGCGCGCGCGCGCACGACAAGCGACAACAGATAAATAGAGCTCTCTCTCTGTGTGTGCAGTGCAGACGGGAAGCCTGCAGCTCTCTGCACTATATAGTCGCTCGCGGACGCAGACGGCTCGATGCTTCGCTGCTGCCGAGCTAGCACTGACTAATCCCCGCTCTCTTCTTCTGCAGCTTGCTCCTCGCGCTGCGCGCGCGCCAGCTCGCCTCGCTCGCGCTGTGTGTATATATCGCGTAAGTATATCTCGCCGTCTTGCTCTTTGCGCGCGCGCGCAAATCTCACTCGCTCTGTGTATGTATATATATATATATGTATGTTATTCGAATGATTCGTATCTGTCTGCTTTATCGGCCGAGCGAGATTATGTAGGTGTATTTATATTCCGGCGAATGTTTATTTTCACGTTCGACTCGCGGCGCGCGGATGACGAGGCTCGCGCGCGCGCGCTGTTTATTAGGGATAGGCTATCTGCTCAAGGCCGGCCTCGCACGCGATGCGTTCAATGCTTTTTTTTTAATTTCCTCTCGAAACGCACTCCTCTGTCTGTCCTTTGTTTCCTTCATATATAATTTCCACGTATATATCTATTCTATCGCGCACTGGCAGACTCTGCAGGCCAGCTCTTTTATCGAGCCTCGAATTTTCCACTTTCAACTGTTGCGGCAACGATGGGACCGCTCGCCATTTTGAGCTTTGCCTGCATATGTAATGTGTATGCCTATATTTATATACACCCGCATGCGCGCGCCCGCCTTATGCTAGATTGCTCTGTGTATGTATGCGTATGTACCTACACAAACACTTCAGTAGATAACGTCGGCTGTGGTAAGACCGCTCTCTAGGATGACCATGACGGCTTTGTATATAATAGCGACTGCCTGTCTGTCCGCGACTCCGCGCTGATTAGATGGATTTCTGTGGGCTTGGGTTTCGAGAAGTTGGGCCCCCCCTCTGCGCTTCTACGATGCGTTATTTCGATGGGAGCCGTGTATGGCGTTAAGAAAAGTCGAGAAAAAAAGTGGAAAACAGCTACCGCATCCCCTCTTTCTTTTTCGGCTCCCGCCTGCGCCTTATTTAATGTATGCCTCTATTTACGTGTCTGCCTGTGCGTATAGACGTCTATTTCAACTCGTCAAAACAAGATGTTCACGAAAATAGTTCCGACACTTCAATTACGTTGGTTATCCAATTTCTATGACGATCTTTAAGTGGATTTTTAATTTTATGCTTTTTACCCTAATTCCCTTGGATTTTTTTAAAAATAAATTTTATTTAATGCATATTTATTTCAACGTCTGATTCCGTGGCAATTCTTATGATAATTAAATAAATTCATGTTTCGTGTTTTCGAGAAATTTACGTTTAGTTTCAACACTTACATATAGCTCATTCTTTCAGTCACGAAATACAAATATATAATCAGGGTCATAACTTTAATATACACTTACTCTTTTCTCTTGCTGTAAACTAGTCAAACTTATGAGTTATTCTAAAAGCTTTAGAATCGGATTACGAACTGACTTATTCTCTTTTATGTTTTTATTATATCAATTTTACATGAATAAAAATAAATATTTATTAAAAAATAACTATTATTTTCAAATATAAATTTGTCCAATTTGTAAATTTGTACTTTATTTTCATTACTCCATTATTTAATTCCAGTATATATTTATCGTATTGTATCTACGGCTTCCCGACATAAGTAACGCGTTAAATCCATTTTTCGTTCTTTTTCCTCAAATAAACGGAATTATATTGTAACATACAGTAGATAAGACAAAAAAAAACAATTAAAACTATTTATTTAAATTACAATGACTTATTAAAAAAACTTAAGAAGTTACTGTTAAAAATGGAGTTATTCATTTAGTGTCGACGCGATACTTTATTGAATATTAAAATAATAGTTTAAATAATCTTATTAAAACAAAGAAATAACAAATTATTATAAACATTACTTAAATGGAACATAAAATAAATTTTTTAATTAAAGCTTTAATTAAAATTTGAATAAGATACATGCAGTTATTCAATGGAAAAGGTGTAATATATATAAGGACTAATAATAAGGACCATTATATTAAATAAAAAATATTTAGTTTATAGAAAAAAATTTATAGAATATTTCAAATATTGCTTGGATAAACAATTACAGTTCATAAAATGTAATGCCTGCAATTTTAGAGTTTTTTTACATAAATATTGGTAAATAATTGTACATGTAAATAGTATTCTTAATCATGTAAAATAAGGATGGAAGATGAACATTTTTGGATAATATTTCACCATTTATAGACTAGTACCTATAAAAATGTTCTAAAATTTGTTGTTCTCTTTAGATTTACATTAAATACAAGTTTATTATTATATATGAGTCCTACATCTTACAACTCTGCAACATGTACACGTGGTTTCGATTTTGGAGGCTGGGTGGTATCTTCAGTTTCATCATTATCAGAGGAACTGAGGGACCTTTTACTAGTTTTTTTTTGTATATCTTCATCTTCTTCACTATCTTCGTCACTACTTTCTTCGTCTTCGTCATTACCATTTTCATTATCATTATTAGAATTATTTCGATTCAAATGCCTAGCATTATCCGAGTCTTTAAATTCAAGGGGACCACTATTTACATAAAATCCACCATGTACAGTTGTTACCCCTTCAGGTACAATTTCATCGTAAGCATCTGTATTATCTATAAAAGAATCACTCTCATCATAACCAGCACCTAAATCAACATCTTCAGCCTTTTTGCGATTTCCATATTTTGCCTCAAAATATCTAGCTACATCTAAAACTTTATCATCATCTTCATCATCAAAAGGATTCACACCGTTAGTAACACCATTGTCATCTTTCTTTTTTTCTTTTTTCCGCTTCTTCTCAGCAGCTTGCAAAAGGTGTGTATAGTTAAATTCTGGACACTTTTCTTCATTTGATTCGGGAAGTGTAAGCATGAAGCGAAAAGAAGGTGCTATTTGTTTCACCTTTTCTTTCTTTTTTGATTGATGGCCACCAATATCAACAGTTTGTAGAGGTATCCTTTTTATATCAGCCATATTTTCTTCTGACTTGTTAATCAAAATTAACTATCAGCTAATCTAAAAAAATATTTTAAAATTATCTTTTTTAAGTATATGAAAATGGAAATAACACGAAAAACTGTTCAAAATAACGTGATGTATAACCTCTTTCCTGGAAACTGACGCTTCACCAATATTTTGACGAAATGTAACCATTACTTATTCATTCTTTTTAAATCAGGATTATAAATAAGCATTATTATTTATAGTAATAATAATAGAAAGAAAAAACTGTACTAATGCAACTAAGTAACATTACACACGCTGTGTAAGCAAAACTTTAAAAGTTTATGCTAACAGCTGACTTGCACCGAGTCCGCGCATGCGCATACCTAACTTTGATTCCATCTGGAATTTGTCCCCATGTAATTGCAAGCTGTTGCATTTTCTACCGTTAAATTTAAGTGGAACCTCTTTTATATGACCTAAATTAAAATATAAAAATTTTAAGAAAAATTTTAAGCAAATTTTTTATGAAAGAGACTAAATAATATTTATTTAAAGTGAAAAATAGGACAGTAGGATCAAACTAGTTTCAACATCCTGTTTTTGCATTTTTGAAATTTTGCACATAAATACCTATTATTGCCACCTGCGAAAATTGCAAAAAAGTATTAGTCAATTATTGTTTTTGAGAATTGAAAAAAAAAACTTTATACATTAGAGAATCTTCGGTTATCTAAGGCAATCCAGTAAATATTGACGCCTTCTGTCGGTACCTCAAACACCATTTTGGCATAATCATATCTCAATCGAATTTCATTCAGTAAGTGCAATCTTAACTCAGCGGTCAATTAATTCATTATAATCTTAACTCTGTAGTCCGTGGACAATTCGTTATAATCTTAACTGAGCGGCCGATTTGGTATAAACTCAACTCGAGGGCTAATTCGATATAATTGCAACTCGGCGGCCAATTCGGCATAATCATAATTCCAGAAAATATAACATCAACTTCAATTTAAAAAATGCATTTTTTGTTTTTACTTTCGGAATTTCGAAAAAAATTCATATAGTATCCACGAAATGGTGTCTATTTTATAACGAATTTCCGATTTTTGAAAGTGTTTTTTTGACAATAGATGTAGAAGTTATCGTTGCTGGTCGTAATTTATTGAAGAGGAGGGAAAAAGAATTTCCCTTATTGATCTTTGCGAACCAAGATGTTATTTATTC
>UELX01005417.1:0-13841 GCA_900480035.1 Eupelmus urozonus | reverse complement strand
GATTTTAGTTAGATAGAAAAATAAAAAGGAATTGGTTTTGTTTATATCATTGTTGATTTGTTGAAAAAGTATTTTTCTCAAATCCTTTCGTTCTCACGGTATATATATGTACTATCTTTTTGTTAATATTTATAATAATTTATCGTACAGTTAAAATCAAGTTCTTTTGATTAAAAAATGATTTTAAAAAAGCTGTTTTTTCAGTTTTGAACGTTACTTTATGTTTAACAGATAGTTGAACTGTTTTTTTAAATACTTTTTAATATATTTTTGAATCTCACAAAATTTTAACTAATATTTTAATAACATAAATTTTTGCTGTTTTTTGTGACAAAAACTTTATTCTTTAACCTGTTTTCGAGGTGTCTTCTGAAATGATGACTAAATTTTATTGAACAACTTTCGTAGAATACTCGTTTGTAAGAACGATTCTATAGTATAAGCAACACGGAGCATACGTTTTTATTTTATTTATATAAATTTTAGGAAATTCATAAGATATTATTAATTTAATGTGTATTATACAATGAAGATATAGGAGTGTGTCATGAAAAGCAGTCCAATTTTTTATTTTTATTAAACCTTATATTGTCAAAGTTTTGTTTTAAGACTTTTCACATACTACTTTATGCTTCACTTATGTGCGGGCACGCTGCAATACCCGAGAGTAGCCCGCCCGGACTATACAACTCTGGCTTTTTTACTACTGTCAGGAGTATACATACTATGCAGGTAGTTTTATGTTTATTTTTACATTCATTACAATTTTTGTTGAAAATGTTCCTGTTTATTTTTGATTGTTTTATTAATCTTAATATTGCTTCATATTTTTCAAATTTATTAATTTATTTACTTAATCATACATCTTTAGGTATTATTCATTAACAATTCGTTTTAAAAGAAGCGGTTTTTTAAATTTTTGCAGGATGTAGATAATAGTCTTATTTACATTTGTTAAAAGTTAAAAAAAAAAAAAAGAGATTTTATACTATTTCACATTTTTGTAATCATACACATATTTAATAACATGTATGTCATTATAAATAATGTACACAAGTACAAAAAATCTAGTATAACTTTTAGTTTACACTATTGTTATAATTATTATTGTTTTCAAACTCTTCAAGATAAATAAGTTTTTCCCCAATCGAGTCCCCCTTTCTAGCTCACGGTATCCCGGACAGTGCACCTTGATCGCCAAAGTCTAACACACTCTAGTAGCCGCCGTCTCTGCCATTACGTATATTGGACGCATTAATGACATCATCTTATTTGGCTAGATCAAAAGCATAGCTCACGAATCTAAGCCTTAATCCTGTTGGCAATGCACCGGTAATGTACATACATACGTGGTAGCCTTATTGTAACGCGGAGGGTGGTGCATCGTGCACCAACTCTATACTCCTACGCAGGAACTAATGCCATCTCTATACATACCGGCTAAAATTTGATTACCGAATACAGATTTCCTGCAGATATTCAGGTATTTATAATATAGTTTTAAATCAAAGGGTGTAATTTGATTGTCATAGATAAATTGGCTCATCTCTAAGGTGTCTTTTTAGAAAGTCTTTTAAGGATAATTTGTTGTATTAGAGATATCTTTGAACACCACATAAAGAAGCAAACTGAAGAATCGGAAACAATATTTATCTGAATTTTTACCTAATTAATTCAAATAATTATAAATTTGATGTGGTGTTAAATTATTAATTTAAATAAATTATATTCTTACAATTAAATTTTAAATTTTATTTTTATTCATATTCTCAAATTCTAATAAATTTTATTAGAATCAGAACTATAATTACGTCCCGCAGTTCACTTAAAATTAATTAATTCATTAAATAACTTTCAAAATTGTTTCCTTACTTTTGTCTTTATTTTAATAAAATTTATATAAGTGATTTTTAACTAACAGCTTATTACATGAGTGGCGATTAACGCTTTGTTCCATTCGCTTATATACTAAATTTATGTTGAAATATTGACGAAGTATAAGCGAATTTGGAGGGACAATGAACTTATTTTTCAGGACCAGCGCTTCTGATTTGTCAGTATTTCGACACAGTATTTTTATAAAAACATTTACACGAATTAATCAGCTAGTTAAATTTCTTTTATATAATAACATAATAAATAAGTTGCTAAAATGAATGACAGTAGTATTTATAAAAGATAAACGCTTTATACACATATGTGTATATCTAATTGAAATTCTTGCACGCAGCTATGCGCTTGAGCGCCTCTAGCAAATCGGTTGAGCTGCATTCCTCAGCGAAAATGCAACTCTTGCGCTTTAGTAGCAAAAACTTTTACACTTACGGAAGACTTTTAAATCGTTATATCCTATAATGTACAAATGTGACAGTAATAATTATCCGCGAGCCAGAAACAGTATGCAAAGCATTGCAAGAAATCGGAATCTCAAGAAATTCAATTAAAAATCTAGTCTAGGAGGATTTTTATACAGGCAACCATAATTATTAATTAATGAATAAATTTCAAAAGTGGATAGTGAAAATGATAAATAAAATGAGAATAAAAAAGTAAATAAAAATATAACACCTTACAGAATCTTTGAGTCTAAACTTTCTCTAGTTCGCGGTGATCAATAGATTCACTTATTTCTAAAACTTAATAACAACGAACAATAGAGTCATATCTATAATAAACTTTTTCTTATTCGCGGTGATCAATAAGTTCAATTTCCAAAGCCATAGACTTACTTGAAAATCAACCAGCTTGACGTGCACTGGCTTGCCCTCTGCATTGTGCCGAAACATAATATTATTATTCCACGTATCTCCGTGAGTGATAACCCAATACCGATCGTCAGAACCTTCTTGAGGCACCAACATCTTCTTCATTAAACTTTGAACGTTGCCACTAAAACTTTCAAGTAATGTGAGGGCGCGCTGAACCTTCGGTGACTTTTCGATCGATTGAAGGCTTCTGATAGCGTAATCCACAGAGCTGTTAAAAAAACCACCTATACTCTCCTCGTCGTCAGCCGGAAAGATATTCTCCTGAAGAGGCAATACTATTTTTTGAAAGCATTCTGGCTTAGTAAATTTTAGGCTTAGCGAGGCGCCATGCATTGATGCCAGAGTCTGTGGATATATTTTATTCTTTAAACTACACTTGATTTATTATAGTACAAAATTATTTTATTTTTAGTATAATAATATTGAAAGTTTGTGTATGTCCGTCACATACCTGAATAACTGCTAAAGCGTGATCGAGGTCTAGTAAATTCCGACGTTTGCAGATGGTAAAATTTCTCTCGCCCAAATCCTCCATAATTATTTCATGCGATTGCGCTAGTATACAATCGGGACCGAAGGGCCCGAGTCGAGGTAATAGCATTTTGTAGACGTACGCTTCGATTCGGAAGAGCTCGTCGTTTCGAGCAATCTTTGCAAGATGTGATTTTTCTAAAAGCTTTTTCCTCATGAATGACTTTTCGTATGCTATAAAATAAGGTTATAAAAAATGTACTAATTTTATTAATGACTAAATATTTACCAAGAAAGAAAGTAATAATTCATTAAGAGTAATATCCAAAATCCAAAGTGCATTAACTTTAAAATTAAATTGTTTACGGATAATAGAGGTCCATACTTATTGTAACATAAAAAACAAAAACTAATAAAAAATTATACTATTATTTAACAAAATAATTATACTAGCCGTGGTATAGTTCTGTATAGATCGGGTTTAGCTTCCGAATAGATGGACGGAGATACGTTTGAGTATTTTTAAAAAAGGAAATGAGCTAAATTTTAACACCGTGGATCTCATTATGATTTAGATTTCATATCAATTTAATCATTTAATAGTGATAGTCTTAGCAATGTTATTTAGTAACGTATTGAATCACGGATGACATATATCAGTGTATGTACTCAAAGTGAAGCTCGGGTAAAACTGCATTTCATTGAAACTTTGAGCCGGTTAAAACAAGCTTACTTTGGTATAATAAACGTTACTGCCAAGGAAGGATTTTGCATCATTTTTTGTAACGAACAATGAAAATAAAAATGCTTCATATATTCAAATATAACGTTATATACTAACGGGTTCCATCTCCTCGCTTTCCTTTAATTTTTGTCCTAAGTACAATTGACATATAATTATCTCCAAGATTGGTACCAGGTTCTTCTTTGGCCTCTAATATGACGAGATTTTCATCGTTCTCATATTGCCGTAGTATCGGTTCAAAATGTTGAATGATTTCTATAGGAAATACAATTATAAATAATTTTTTTTTTTTTTTTTCATAAAATTGTCATCTTTTACATTTTAAATAAGAATTATATTTGAACTAATTCTTATTTTCTAACATCAATAATATTATTATACATATATTGTATTACTATTACTTTTTGGAAGATCCGATAAGACCTGGAGTCAAATTAAACTGGAAAATACCGAACGTACTAGGAACTTTTTGTAATTAATAAATAAAATAAAATCTAAATTCTCAATGCAATTAATATAAATAAACAAAAGGAAAAAAATTATATTGAAATATATCAATAACTTTCTCAGATATGAAGCAAGTAAACAAAACCCTTACGATTAAAACTGCACTCAAACAAAAAAATCAGTCACAACAACTAGCGAGCAAAAATACACTTCCCACGCGAAAAGCTCAATTGCAAAAGCACGCGCGGCAAAAACACAGCACTCGGCATAAAGGAGACGAAGCAGGGAAAAGAAAAAGATGATGATAAGGCGTGCAGAGGCACTGCGATGATCGCATTCACCACGTCTGCGCCGCGTCCGCTGGCAATGGCCGTAATACCCAGTGACATAGTGCTACTCGCTGCTGGCCGACCCAAGGCCTTGTCTTCTCTCTTTCTCTCTCTTTTCGCGCGAGCCAACTGTAGCGCGTGCCGCACGTGCTCACGCCATTTGCGAGTGGGCTCGTCGCCTGGGGATTGCTACCGCGAGGAATTTTTTGCGCTTTTTGCGACAATTGCACGGGAGAAAAATGCGAGGCGCGCTGTACATATTGGACGTGAGTTAGAGGGTGAGATTTAGAAGAGTATTGTTTTTTTGAGGATTTTCGTCCAGGTTTTTAAGGTATTGAATTGCGTTTGAGAAAAAGTATGATATTAATGTACTCTGTTACTTTTCGTAATACTAGAAAAATGATTGTGTAAATAATTGTTTATAGTCATATATGTAGCATTAATCTAAAATGAAATGACAAGGATGTTGAAGTAGTAACGTCTGTTTCATTAGTAACAGACGTGTCGAAGTCCACAACAACTAATCTTAGACTAGCATATCCATCGAATATTTTGAATTCTAATATACAACGATAGTTCCCGAAAACTTTTAGCAATAAATTTCAAAAGACATTTGCTACGAACAATTTTTTAAATAAATAAATCAACCTTTTCAAAATAAACTCATAGTAAAGTCAAAACTATACAATACACTACACTCAAATCAAATCTAACATCAAATTTTTCGCAATCTCCTTCAAATCACAACTCCACCTGCAACTACCTCCCTCCCGTAACAACAAGTCACTTTCGAAAACCAAACAATCCTCCTCTTACCCGCAATTTTTCATCTTCGCTCAAACGCTCGCAAAACTTCGCACAGTTGCAGCGCGAAACTTCAGCTACACGCGCGCCCAAGGTCGCCGGCTAACGGCCCATTCGTTATCCGTGACGCGTATCTTTCTATATTTATAGTACGCAGCGCTTAGCCGCGACATTGAACGCAATATCTAGCCGAGCACTTGCACCGCTCTTCGCTGCACTAGTTCGCCGCGGGCTATCAGCGCGAGAGGCGCGCGCCTGAGCTAGGAAAAATCGAGCGATGACGGAAACGAGCGAACAATGGCGCCCGTGTCACGTGCGTGATTGATAATGGCACGGTGAGGCTGCTGGCTCGATGAAGCTGGAGTTTCCGCGGCGATTGCCGCCGCGCAGTGCGTTGGGATTCGCGCTCAGCCGGGATAAAATTAGACGGTAATGAAGTCGCTGCATTTGCATTGCGAATGATCAATGGATTCCGCGAAGAGCGCTTAACGTTTTCAATGTCGAAAAGCTGCGTGATATCGTTTGTGATTGAGTGGAGGTAATGGGTGGTAGTGGATTTTGCTATGTATATTTTTGGTGGTTTTATGAGTGAATGTTATCATTACAATGGTGTTTAATAAATGGTTCTTACATTATATTGAGTTGTCTTTTAATAAGTTCCTTAGTTAGTGTAATGAAGTTTAGTTCAACGTGAAATTAAACCGCTCGATTCAAAGTTATGCGGAAACACTTTAAAGAATTATATGACATAATGGTCGTTACGTTAGTTTGCTGTGCAAAATTACTTTGCATATTCCGTTTGCAGATGAATTTTCAAAATTATAATTAGACATGACGATGTTTTCAAGCATAGGTTTGTGTTTTTGTTAAATAAAAAGGTGAATTGCAGACGTGTCTTGTGTACTGTAGTAATCAACAATTCCACTATTTTTAACGTAAATAATGCTTATTAATAAAATTTTATTAAGAGTGAGTTAATTCTGACATTTTTCCTATAATAAATGAATCGATTTAGAATAGCACAGAATAGAAAAAGTACTTATTTTGAATAAATCAGAAACAATGTATGAATACAATAACATGCCGTGACATACACTGACTATCACAGCTAGTTTGTATGCAAGTATCGTACATAAGATTCTTACATTGTTCAACGTATTCTAACGTTCATTGTATAACACACTTATTTATCAAAATATATTATACCAAATATATAATTATATGATAAAAGACCAGGTAATTAGTATGATACTAAATTGAATGAGGTTAAAATGTACTATGATCTTGACATTTCAATTAAGAGCAAAATATAAATCTTCGCGAAAACTTGAAACAATAGATAATTTTTGAATAACTGCATTTCACATAAACGATAGCGATCTATCTCTGTGCTCATATACTGGAATATCGATAAATCTTAATATGAAATATGATTTATTTTCTTACAAAACTATTGATGACGTGACATGATGTAGCCTAGCATTTATCTGTTGATGTTTTATCAGACATAATGAATGTTATGATCAACTGCGTAACACAATACAAAAGCCGTTTTAAAGTCCTTTGAAAGAAATTTTTGTAGTATTTTATAATAGCATACTTGAACAACAATAATTTGGTTGATTGATGTAAAAATGTTTTTTTATTTCCAAACTAGTTTTCTTTGTTTGAAAGCATAAAACTGCGTTAAATATGAATTCACATCAGTTACATTAAGTGAAAATGAAGTTGAAAGCACCTTTTGAATGCTTATTGTTAAATTACAGTAAATCATTAATATAACGAGGTATTCACAACCACGTAAGCATTGCTAAAAGTTTAAACAAATACTTTGTGAAAATCTCACTAATGCAATCACTCAATCTCTTTAAAACTCATGCTTAGCACACAATACATTAAGACTTCACTAAAAACCAAAATCAAAATATCGACTTGAAAATCCCCCAATTTTCCTTTTTCACAAATCCCTCAAGCATATCAAACCCATCCATCTCCAAAGCAAACTATCCCTTCCAATCAACCCTCCAAGCTCCGGCGCAAACGAGACGCAGCCAAGAAAAAGCCGAGGCCACAGCCAGAAGGAAAATGCGCGGTAATTGCAAGCAAACAGAAATAGAAGACAAGTGCATGGCCACCGACGATCAAACAGAAACTTTGTCGGACTCGCTCGCGCGCTCGCGTACCTGACACACTTCGCTGCTCCATATTTCCTCTCTCTCTTTTCTTTCGATGGGTGGTGGTGAGCCGGCTGCTCGTATAGCCGCAGCCCGCACTAGGCCTAGGCCAACCGCTGACTATTCGCGCGCTTTAAAATATAGCGCCGCTGCGTTCGACGCTTCGCAGCACACACACACACACCCGGCGAACTCAAGCGGGGGAGGCTAGAATCCGGCGCTGTCTCCTCGGCGTCTCCACGCGGCTGCACGAATCTAAATCCCGTCCAATTGCGCGGATATATGTGCACCGGCTCGGGGCCCACAGCCGCTCCTTAGCGAGCGCGATTGCGAATTGCGCAGGCTGGGTGTCTAGCCGGGGCGCTCTATGCCGACTCCTACTACCGCCTTTTGTCGCGTTGCTGTGCTTTTTTTCTTCTCTTTAAGTTCGACTTACCGGCTGCGATTAGCTACACGCACACGGTGCAGTGACGCGCATCAGGAAGAGGATTAGATAGGTTGAGAGAGGTATAGGCGATGGCTGGGATTGTGAGAGTATACGAGAGATGTGGGTATTTTGATGGTAATGGAAGCGTCATGGTCAGGGTCGAGTGTCGATGGGAGCTGGAGTCGAAAACAATTTGATAGGTTGTGATTGATGCAGTAATTCATAATTTTTCAAATCCTTAACCAATTTAAATAAAACATAATGTGGATGTAAAAATAAGATTATGACGACTCTCTTACTTGTTTCTGTGCATGTGTGTATGACAAAATTTTGTTTGCGTCATTACTTCTGAACGCGAACCCTATTGCTCAAATTTGACGAGCGTTTAATATTTGGCATAACGCAAAATTAATTAGATTTTAGAGTCGATCAAATAAAATAAACATGCTATCACAAAAGAAAAATTTTTCTTAATTCTGAAATTTAAAGAAATAAATTTTTTTTATTGGCATATTTTATACAGACAAATATAGACACTCATATAATATTGATGCAAATATTTTTCTAATTATTTTTAATAAATCACGGATATCCACTTTACCTTTGTATAATTTTCCAAGAAAAACAGAAGTGTATTAGGCTTATGAATTCCTATAAATTTTGATGTACTTGATGGAAGTCCATCCTTAGATACTACAAATACGGAATAACTCGCATTAGGAGAAATAAGCATTATTTAGCAATTTACATTAAAATTTTTTTTTAACTTTTAAAATTTGTACTGGCTTAGCAAAAACTAACAATTTACTATTTATAAACATGGGCAGTAAGCAAATAATTGTTAATAGATGTAAATTAAATTATTCTCTTAGCGCTCTTAATTAAAGTAGACGTAATGTGTTTGTAGTACGTATCAGCTAAGTGCGACAAAGTAACTAGTGAATGAACGAGTAAGTCGAATGTCAAGTTCATCAACTGCACTATATTCCATAGTAACGGTTTAAATCTAATACGCTAACTGAGGCTTTAGAAAGCAAACTAAAATTTTTTTGTCTAAGAAATATAAAGCTTATGTATAATAGAAATAAATGATGTAACTCTTTTTAAACTTTTAAATAAGATTTAAAATTTGCTTTACATAATCAGGTTTTGTGAATTGTTTGATTTTCATAAGCACACAATTCTTGCTGCAGATATTTTTCATACTTGGAATATAATTTTTAAATATTTTTTACAAATGCAATTTTTGTTAAAACATAAAACAAGTTTTAACGAGTTTATAAGTCTCTTCCGTTGTTAAATTATTATTATTCTTTTTTATATTCTTTTTTAATATTTGAAATTAAGCAAATGACTAGGAAGTAATAAAATATGAAGCTCGATCACTTTTTTCAAGAATTTAATGGGTCATAATTTCTTTGTTTAAAAACTTACTGCGAAAAAAAAAATAATTTCCAATAATGTGAATTTTTCTAAACTAAGTTAATATAATAGAATTCAAACCTCAATGTATCCCTAATGGTAAATCGTTAAGTTCAAATAAAACTAACGACAAGCAAAAGTCATGGCTAAATAAAGAAAAAATTTTATTTTATTCCTCTTAACCTATAAAATTTAGACTATTAAAAAGAAGTTTTTTTTCAAACATTCTTTCCATGAACAGACTCATAGACACATCTGTCAAAAGCAAGGACGATGTTCAAGCTCGTAATCGTAAGTGTCAATATTGATAGCTGCAATTTTCTAGTCGCAACGATTTCTGCTTCCCGTCCTGCACTTTACCGCAACTTTTTTCCGCTTCATGCCACGTGTTTGATAACAAGCCAGACATAGTAAAAATTACAGGAACACACATGGCTCTTCTATGAAAAATTAATAGTTAAAAATGCGAAATCTATCCTAAAGATATGAAATTTAATTAATTTCTTATCGTCGATGTTATTTTATAAAACTTTGATTTTTATAATCAGCTGAATCGTACCTTCAGTGTGTAGAATGAATAATTTGTAAAACGTATATGTATTTGCTCTAAGAAAAGAATATACCTTATTCGCTCTCGATAGAAAATCTATTCAAATTTCTTGTTCCCATTCAAAACAGCATTTTAATTCAAAATAAATGAAGCCAGTAACCGTTCTCATTTTTCATTCTCAAACAAAGATAATAACTTTGAATTTCGTAAAAATCTAATTATAAGTTCTAAATGACAATCCATCAATTCCAAATATTCCTATCACTTCGAGAATTCATTCCATGCTCTAAAAAAAATGAATTATTTCCAAATCAAACAATATCGACCTTCAAAATGCAATATCCACAATTCATAACTTCAACGATAACTTCCTTCTCCCAACGCACGCATCGCAAGCATTAATTAATGCAATACTTCATTCAAATCCTCTTCACGAGAACAACAGCTCAAATCATCTCCCTACAACTCCTTCATACCCCATCCTAGAAGCCCGGCACTTGTTCCTAGTGCACTAAATCACCTCTCTCCTGTCGTTATCCAGCTCCGCTAACCCAGCTCATCGTCCGCGTCGATAACCAATAGCCCATAACTCTCCATTACCCATCAATCAAATCCAGCCGATTTTCTTCTGCGCCCTCGTACACAGGCACTTACGCTCGAGTGCAGATCGCGCACCGATTTAACTCTCGTTTAATCGGCCCTGCGCGCCGGCGTATTTCTAGAGAGGAGAAGACGCGCATCCGCTTTCGACACAGCTGCTTAAGGTAAGAGAGCCTTGCGAGCATTGTTCCGATCTTTATGTATACGCGCGACGGTAGCATCCTTATGTTTTTGCGCTAGCTCTATGTGTACGTGCGCGGCTCCTGGCTTCTATTTCGCTCGGCATTGTTACGTAATGCTGAGGAGAGCCGATGCTCCGCGGTTATATATATGCCGGTGCTTGGCTTGATGGGAGAGGATGGGTTTTCGTTTCGAGCATTCGCGAATTTAGTGGGCAGGCCGGGCTCTTTTATGGGAGCCGTAAATGAGTTATGCGTGTGGGTGTGACGCGTTATGTCACTTTATTGGCAAAAATCCGACGCTATGGCTTTTGTGCCGCTGACGCGTATGAACGGTGGTAAATGTCAGAGTGTCTGTTTTGGTATTGTTATAATTTGTGGGACGACAGTTTTTGCTCGATGTCAGTTTAATTTTGGTGTTACGAGTTGCTAATTATAATTTATTTTAGAGAAATATGTGATATGGTAATTCGTGTTGTATTATGCAGGGTAAAAGAACAATACTAATTTCGAAATTCAGTGTGGCATTATGAGCGTCATTATTGTAGAATGTGCGTTTTATGCAGAACTATCAAAAGGCAATGAACTGAGTTAATCGTACGTTTCTTATCAAGATTTAAAATTTTTAGATTCCGCTTCAGAAACTTATATTAGTTGAAGTCAATGACTGATAATAGGACTTAGTTAAGTGACGTTTTGAAACGTGACCTTTCACAGCTAGACGATTTGCGAAATGCACTGGAAACGTTATCGTACTTTGACTCTAATTATCACTTTTTCAAAATGAAAAATTGTATTATCAATTAAATTCTGAGCAACTTTAAACAATAAAAAATTCTAAGCATTTTAAAGTTAGATTTGACTTTGAAACAAGATAACTTCGAAGATCTTTAAACCGATGTAAACATGAGATAACGGAGATTTCTTAAATAACATTATTTCGTAAGAACTTTAAAGTCGATTTGCAATGAGCGGTTGATGTTTACTATTTACATATTTATAGACTAAAAGTATTTTGTAAATTATAAAAATAAATTGATTGAAATGCTTGCAGGAAAATTCTAGCTAGTTATAATCACATTATCAAGATAATCTCATAAATTTATCACGCAAAATGCAGTTTTATGAATACACACAAGGGCAAGAGCGTATGATAACGATCCATCACGTTTGTCTACAAACTTAACTGTTTTGACCTAGACACCGTTCGTCAGTTTAAACTTCATTAGTAACGTTTGTCAATATTAAAAAATTTGACGGTGTAACCTTTATACTCAAGGAAAACTTGTTTTGATGCATTCCTGTTCTAGAATCTAGGTTTAACCATCAATAACGTTTATAAACATGCTATTTATTTTGCGTATTTATTGTTAATTTTAATATTCTTATTAAAGTAATTTGTTATAAAAAAAGAAGTCTTTTTTTAACTAATCTTAATTAAATATTGTTTAAAAATCATAATTACTCTAACGTTAAATTAAAAAATTTACACTAGGAAAAGGAAGTAATTACAGTTTTACTACAAATCATAAAAATCACTTACAATATCACACTACTCATCAAAATATTTTTGTCATAAAATTTTAAATCCTTCCTTATTATGTAATATTTTTAACTTTAATGTTTTCAGAATTTTTCATATTTATTTTATTAAATAAATAATTATTATTTTCAATATAAATTTATTTATTGGCAGACTCCACTATCCTTAGTAATGCTGTTTAAAATAAAGATTTTTTTGTGGTATTAAAAGGCGCGGCAGCGCCCTGATTGGCAAGTAGGCGAAGCGATCACTGACGCTACCGCTATAATATACGTAAAATTGTCGTAACTAACCCCCAATATTGAAAAAATTTTTTTATTTCGCCAGAATTTTGCCAATATTCTCCTTGCTATATATTTCTAATGCGTTTACATGCATTTTTTAAAAACATTCATCGCGATTCAACCAATGAATTTTTTATAAAGCAAATTTTTGCACGCGTAGCAGACGCTTTTACTATTTTCTTTTTCTAGATTCTTCAGTTTCGTCCGATCGTCCGATCATGTATATAGGTACAGCGCAGTGTGTAATTTTCGTCCGATGTTTAATAGTATAGTAGGTAGTATATAGTACCAGCACCGGATCTTTATGTATAAAAGGTTAAGTTTGTAAATATATATTTTATTATACACCAGCATCGGATCATTATATATGTATATAAAAGGTTATAAGTTTATTAAATGAATTAAACACATTAAAAGGAAGAAAAAGAGAAAATCTTAATTATAAACAAAGTGCTTCAAGAATCTGAGAATAAAATAAAAAGATTAGAATAATAATCACAAAAAGAAACCTAACAAAATAATTCTTGTACGTTTTTGGTAATAATTTTTTTATCATGTTTATTGTAGTGTACTAGTCATGATTTTTTATCTACATTAAAAGTGCAGAAAAGAATTAAAAACAATTAAAAGGAGAGTGTACCAGTGATTTTTTATCTCTATTAAAAGTGCAGAAAAGGATTATAAAAACAATCATAAGGATAGTGTACTAGTGATTACGCATTATTAAAATACTATACAGACTTTCTGAACACATTACCAGCATTAACATAAGGAAAAAAGAAAGTGTTTGAAGTTTATGATGATGATATATGTTTGTTTTCACAAATCTTAAAAACAATCAAACAACAAGGCTGCTCACAAAATATGGCTATCTTTAAAAGATATGTATGAACAATACAACTCCTTTTCAAGGTATGGAAGAAGATAAGATAAAGATAAGATTCTTTCAATTTTAGAATTTTTTTTCAAAATTTAGGTTAGTTATAATCCAATTGTTTATAATGCTCTTTAATAGTACATTGTGCAACAAGGGGAGAAAGTAAGCTTTTTCTAGCGAGAGTGAGGTGTTCAGCACGAGTCGCAGTCGAGGGCGCCGAA
>UELX01005416.1:0-13842 GCA_900480035.1 Eupelmus urozonus | reverse complement strand
CGTCCTGGCGTCATGAGAGGCGATAGCGCTGCCTGGCAGGTATCGCTCGTTGCCATATCTGTCGGTGCCAGGCCTACTTTGTGTGTACCTCTGCATTGCCAGATCGTTGAATCGCTCGCTCGTTCCGACGTATCGCTGAGATGTAGATCCAGACCCGCTTTCTTGGTATCCTTGGAAGCGATTGGCGAAGTCTGCTGGGGCCGGCGAGGCCGAGGATCTATCCGCATACTTTTGGCAGGCCGCCTCGATCGCCCGGTCCGTCGAGTACCGCCTGCTGAGCTGCTCGCCAGCGCTGACCGTCGCCGACGCGAGGATCCTTTCGGTCGACGAGTAGCGCTGATGCGCCCCCTCCGGGTTCGGCGAGCTCGATAAATACCTCTCCGTGGCGCAGGCGATGCTCGCGAAGCGGTCGTGCGACTGGTGACTGTGGTAGCGCTCGTGGAGCGGCGACTCCTTGAGGTAGGTGGCGCCACTGCTGCTGCGCTCACCGCTGCTGGATTTGCCGGTTGCGATGCTGCCGGCGAACCTTTCGGGTACTGGCGCGTGTATCGGCGACGAGGAGAGGAGCCTCTCGGTCGATGAGAGCCCGTAGCGCCCAGAACTCGATGAGCCGCTAACGTCCTTGAGGCTGGACGAGCCATAGGCGCTCCGCTCGGACAGTACTCCCAAGACTGGCGAGGCTGAGGCGAGCAGTCGATCGGTAGACGAGGCAGCGTAGCGTTGCTGATCCTTGATTTCTGATGATGCTCCTCCGGCTGAAACTGCGGCTGAAGCTGCGCCTGATCCCGAGCCAGCCAGCAGTCGCTCGGCCGAGGCGAATCGCTGCTCGCTGGCTGAGGCAGGTGATGCCGGCCCAGGGCCGTACAGATCTCGGGTGCTCGCAGAACCGGCGGACAAAAGGCGATCAGCAGAAGGATAGCCGGCCAAAGACTGGGAGGAAGCGTACTTGTCGCTAGCGCTGGGCGAGAGCGGCGGAGGGGGGACGAAGCGATCGCCAGCCGGGGCTGGGGATGGAGGCGACGGGAAAGTCTCCGGAGAGAAAGGATTGCCGCCGCTCGCCGCAGCGACGAGGACGCTCGAGTTCGCGTACTCGCCGGTGCTGCTGCTGTTACCCCCGCCGCTGCTTTGCTTCTGCTGATGAGTGCGCTCGGCAGTAGAGGACAGCTGCTGGTAGGAGCGATAATCGCTGCTCGAGGATTGCCTTGCTTGATCACCGCCGCCCCCACTGCTGCTATTCTCCGAGTAGCGTGAGAACCGGTGAGAATCGCTGAGTAGGCTCTGCGGTTGGCAGACCTGTCGAACAGACGATGCTGCTGAGCCATACTGGTGCTGCTGCAGCTGATCATTGGTCCGGTCCTGGTGATGCTGGCTCCCAGTGGAGCTGGATTGCTGCTTGTGATAGCAGTCGCTGCTGTTGGCGTAACCACCGCCGCCAACGCCTTGGCCGACTGTGGCGCCACTGGCGGCTGACGCTCCGTGAAGCGGCGAGGCAGGTAGTGGCTGGCCGTATTGGCCGTTCGGCTGCTGGTGCAACAGGAGACGTTCTCTTCGGCCATAGTCGTCGTCTGTCGGCATCCTGGTGGCCCGGGGCCCGCTGTCAGGACATCTGGAACAAATAATACAATTTCCCGTTAGTAAAAATTGTTTATACTAAGGGAAAATAATTGTTTTTATCTTACAGATATTATAAAAAATTTAGTATGGGAATTGGTATATTTCGTATAATGATAAATGCTGAGTTTGGTTAAAAACATTTTTAGGTTGTTAATCGATTATCATCACACTTTTATAATTTCAAATTTATTATCAATAAAGTTATTAAGATTAAGTCAAAAATTATTTTTACTAGTTCAGAGATTCATTAGAATCTACAATCTGTATATATTACAGAAAAGATGCAGATATTCATTTTATTAATTATTATTAAGTGGCAATACCCTAGTAAAATTTGAATAAACTAGAAGTTAGCTATGAAAGCACAATTCGTTTGACCTTGATATGATACCTATTCACACTTCAATCCCTATTTGACCCCCGGAGTAAATACAAATTTGAATGCAGAATTTTATACTCTTTCTGACCTTTAACGTTACTTTAGAGGTCAAGTTTTGTTCGAGTCATTTTTCAAGAAAATACATATTTGTGAAGTTGGTATGACTTTGATATGATCATAGTCACGTTTCTACCTTTTTTTACCTTTAAAGGTAATCTTTAATCATCGAGTAAATATATGTTTGAATATAAAATTTTATGTCCTTTTTGATTCGGGAGCCAAAAATAGAGGTTTCGAATTCAAATTCCAAATTCAACCTTCAAATATCCATGACTGTCAGGTCAAAGGTTAAAGTCAAAAGGCCACCATCGAACTCTCTCATCAAAATTCCGATACTTTTTGAAGATATTGAATAATTGATGTTGTATATCTTATGCAAAATTTTTTCAATCTTAAGATCAAACTTTTTACCTTTGAATTATAAAGCAAAGTCTTTAGCCTTAGATTTACTATTACACTTGCAGCTTTTAACTAAAACTAAAAATTCTTTAGTATCTTCGTATAGAAATATAATTTAAAATTAATTCTTGACGAGGAAAAAGGAAGCTAAGTGATCATGGAGTTATTATCACCATATTGTATGTAAGATTGATCATAATTTAATCTAATAAATTAGTTACGAGACAAATTTTATTTGAGTTTTTGAGAGAATTTTATGATTGCTTTATTGACTTTTAATCTTATTTTATAATTTATTATTTAAAAATTTTTCTTCATGCAAAAATTTAATAAAGTTGCAAATATTAAATAATTTGTTGTATATAATATGATTTATTTTTTAGCAGAGTTTCAATCAGTTTGATCATATTCAGAATAAAAATATTTTTCAGATATCCGCTTTTTAAGATAAATTATCTTATTATTTATTTAATTGATCTACAGAAAATGCATTTTTTTTTATTTCATACTAAGTTTTTTATTGTACTAATTTAATATCGCTTAACTTAATTTTCTGCCGCGTGATCAGCTTTGTGATATAATTACTGAACGTTTAACAATGTTTGAAATCATCCTTATTTAGTTCAGTATTTTTTCACACAACATTTTTTGCGTAACATAGCAGTTGCTAGCTTGCATTTTAAAGCAATAAAGTACATTTATGACATTCAGTGTCATGTTGCATATGACGTTAAAATGGCTCACACGCTGCACGTAATCGACTACAAATTAATCGACGCATAGTGGGGTGGATTCGACATTCGGTTCTCGAGCCATACATTGGTGGACTCATTCCAGATGGTAACGGGCTGTACCAAATTCCGCTGAGTAACGACTTCATATTCGCTTTGCGTGCTGACCGCAGATTTCACGCAAAAATACCGTAAATCGATGAGCAGTCTGACAATGTTATGAGTAATCATAAACTTTTTTTGTTTATAATGATGCGGTTGTTTGCTTGTTTACATCTATAATGGAAGAAGAAACTTTGAAAAAATTATGATTAGTAAAGCTGTCACACTGTTAAAATCCAAAAACTTATCTGTAACAAATCTTATTATAAATGTAGAAAAAATTACCGTACGGTATTATAAAATTTTCTTTACAGTACAGTAATTTTTCGGTTTTTTACAATTTGTGACATCTTTACCGACCAGTGTTGTAATTTTGTCAAATATTTTTCGCTCAGTATAGGGTATTTTTGGTATTACTACGTATCTTTTTTTTTAATAATATAATACTACTACACTATTGTAATTAATAGAAGAGAACAAAGCAGTAGAATTCAGCAGCATTTATTTTATTTATTAGAAAGAGCATCTGTTTCATAAGTATTTTCAAAGATATAATTGAATGTAGTTATTAAAATTGGAAATAGAGAACTTAATCGGTAGCTTATTCTTATACTGAAGGGAAAAACATTAATATTATTATTTATTTATTTTATATAAATTAAAAAATACTCGAAAATTTTTGTTTTATGTTTTTATCATAGTAAGTCTCGTATATTCGATCAAAAAAATTAATAGCAGGATTTATTTAAAAAGAATAAAATGTTTAAAAGGATCTCGAAATCTATTTATTTAATTGTAAAGAAAATAATTTTGTTTTACATACCTTGGATATACCAATTCAAATAAATAATTATCTAATGTATTTAATAATCTCTGAATCAGCATAAATTAAAAATCCCGATACTATCACAATTACTCGATAAAAGGAAATCTTATAAAAAATCAGTATCATATATATCATTATTATTTTTATTATTATTCCTGGGATTTCTACAATGAGCTTGCACAACAGCTTTGTGAACTCGTCGAATCAATTACTGAGATCCATCTATTGTATTTCTATTCCATATTCAGCGCGTTATATAAAAGTACGCCCGCATAAATAGCTGACACGGGCAAAGAATTTTTTGCTCTCGCGAGAGCACGCGAAACGCCTAACGGAGCAGAAAAAAAAAGAGAAAAGAACAAATGGAAAAAGGCGAGAACGCAGAGGAACGGTGAACTTTAGCGCCATTGCCTCGAGCATCGTAAAGATAAAACGCACCTGGCACTCTCCTAAGTAAGTGAGCAATCTCTATCAGACCGGCTGGCAAACAGTAAAAAAGGGGGGGTTATATGGCCGACCTGATACGACGATCGTCATCGAAAATTCTGCCCTTTCTCCTTTGTTAAAATAGCGCAGTTCTTTTTCTTTTACGCATTTTAATCGACCCATTTCAATCTTCTGAAGGTGCCTCTTCAGTACCGGAGGTACTAGAAGAACTAATTTTTAGGCACGACCGATAAGAGTGTGACTTAAATTTTTTTATTTTAACTCAAACTTATTTTGTTAAATTGGTTATTCTTTTCTATGCATTGTAATTTTTTTATATATTATACGATGATACGAACTCATCCATCTAGGAATCGTTTCCGTTTTATGGCTGAAAATTATTTTATTTTTCGAATTGTTTATTCAAAAATATATTTATTTTCAGTATTTAAACATGGGTACTTTTTAAAATCATCGCTGCAATAAAAATAGTAATTTTTTTGTTATTCTGAGTGAAACACGTTGATAATAGTAAGTTCTCAACTAATGACACCAAGAGATTTTTGTAGCTAATCCATACGAAGAAAATTTGAACTTTTATCTCTCCGACTTCTTTACTCCATCGCTTTTTCTTCAATAGTCTTGTAGAAAAAAAACGAACAATGTAGACGGAGTGCAAACAAAAGCAAGTAAAAGAAAGTTGCAGACAAAAAGTTTTCGTATGCCAGTCCTGCACTGCTGGCAGTTTTTGCAATTAACCGTTTACGTGTATACGAATTCAAATTATCGGTGCACCTCCAGTTTCCATTAACGGGAGCATTCCGTACACTTTTTTTTTCTGTTTTCGCGCTGTTTTTCGCTTCCACGGCGCGCCCGGGGAGAGCTGGGCAAGAAGCGGCGGAAATAGCCTCGGTAAATGGTTCTTTTGAAATATGCAGTCGGCTATTTTTTTTCGCATGCTGCGCGATTTATACCTGCTGACGCACGAAAATTCATAAAAGGCAATTACTCGGCTCATAACATAATTAAAGGATAATGCTATTATTCCTAGCACGCGTTTATTTCCTTCCATTTTTTGATTTTTTCTCAAATAGCGCTAGATAAATATAGTTACAAGTGATTATTTTAATTAATAATAAAATAATTTGTTAGTTACGTCCAGAAGCAGATACATTCTTTCTCACTTTGTAATGTACGAGATCTCTTTCAAAGGATGAGACTGTACAAATCTTGAAATTCTCGCTACCCACGCTAAATCCATCAACTGGACCGTAGTAAGACTTTTAGAAGTGGGCGTCGACTCGTTTGACTTTGGCAATTGCGATGTAATAGTTTATGCGTAGGTATCTTGAATGAATTCGAGTGGATACTTAGTATCGATTTGAGATACAGTAGAAGTTTGATTGCTATGTTGGTTTTCTTTTTACTTGAAAAATACGATGATTGACGTGGTTTGCTTAATATGTTCCAGTAGCAAGATGATATTTTGACATTGTAGCAAAAAACAGTTAAAAAGTCTAGTGAAGTTCGCTTAAATCAAATAGTATGATAGCAAGCTGCATTCAAGTACAAATTTTTTCAGTCTGATTCGTTTCTAAAAATCTATTTATTAACCTTTTATCTTGTCCTAAACTTAGTGCGCAGCTTTAGACATACATTTTATTTATTTATTTATATTTGTATGAGAGAGAGAGAGAGAGAGAGAGAGAGAGAGAGAGAGAGAGAGAGAGAGAGCGAAATAGAGAGAAGGGAGTTCTAGAATGTGGCGGTCTATAAACGATAAGTCTAGCATGCTCCATTAATGATTTCGGCACTTCCTGCGCTGATTATGATTTACGTTGCGCATGTGTTTGCTACACTGCATCGCTCTGCAACTCTCGTAAATTGGTTAGTTGTTTATTGAACTGAACATTGAAGCTGGGGGACGACTTGCTTTATTGCTCCTAGACGTCTTCATCAGCATGAGCTAAGCTTCTCCATATACGCGTTTCATCACTAGTCGGTGCTTTCTTTTCTGGAGTTGCGGAGAGGAATAGCGATTTTTCTTGGCAAGTCGAACGCTCTGCAAAATTCAAATAGGGCAAATTTGTGATCTATCGGTATTTCTAGTTAATCATGTGAAAATCCATGATTCGTGTTAGACTTGGATGATGTTGGTATGTGCTCCATACTAAACCGCTTACTTTTTTTTCCTTCTCCTTTTGTTTCTAGTTTTCTCTGTATTTATCACCATGCATGTATGCCTAACAATGACTCTCGCCCCTTTGCTTTATTGCTTATTGTTAATGTAAAATATTATTGAAAAATATTGAACTGGCTCAAAGTTATGGCAGCTGGTTGAATTTGAGCAACAGAATTACATTGTTAATTATAAATATAATAAAAATTAGGCCTGTGAAAAAGCTCGAGCTTTTGAGCTCGGCTCGAGCATAACTTGTTTCAGCCGAGCCGAGCCGGCTCGCGGGATGGTGAGCTCGAACGAGCCCAGAAAGCTCGCTCAGGCTGGCGAGCTCGCGGGTTTTGGTGGGCTCCAGATGGACATTTCTTATTATCGTTTATCGCGTGATGCGTATCGCGTGATGCGTATGTATATATGGATTCATAGTTGTATGAATCTTTGCTTTAGACAACATACAATTTAGCATTTTTCTATGCTTTCTTTAGCTCTCTCCGCTTTAGACGAATACATAGTAATAAAGTCGTCGAGCTTTCTGGGCTCGTTCGAGCTCACGAGCCCGCGAGCTCTCGAGCCGGCTCGGGCGAGCTTTTTCACAGGCCTAATAAAAATCTGTCTGTATAAAAAACTAGAAAACAATATTTATATTATAAGAATAATATTCTACATTTTTAAACAGATATAAGTATATTTATATTTCGTATATAGCAAAAAAGTAAAATATCTTAACTATTTTATTACGTTTTAATAAATTCAGATATTACTAGCTAATTCTCAGCATATTACTACTTATAGAAGTACCCAAGAAAAGTTGACGGTTAAATCAAAATTTTTTATTAAGGCAAAGATGATGTTATTAATATATTACAAATCTCTCTTCTTTTGTCCAGTAATTCAATAAAATTTTTCATCAAAGTTATTATTGTAAATAAGTAATGTGAGACATCCTGTGAATTACTGAGTACTAAGTGAATTTTTTAAGGCGTATAAAATAATTAACATTTACTATTTCTTACATAAAATCAATACTGGTTTAAATTTATAATATACGAATAAAATATTAAAAAATCTCAAAAGTGACTTTTCCGGCTCAGGTATGGTAAAAATGTAGTAGCGACCTCATCCTCTCCCTTGGCACTGGTGATAATTTACATATGCTATAGAATGACGAATACGTTACCCTTTTAGGCACATAATATACTATTTTAAACATACTTGTATTATTTAATAAAGATTATGAATTTTTTTATTTTTATTTACGTAAGAAAAATGAAAAACTTTTATATTTTATTTTTATTAATTTTTTTATTACATTATTTATAATTAAGAATACGTTATGGCGGCGAATAAAAAACAAATAAGAATTAAGGGAAGAAGGCTTTGATTTTCTTGAGAAAGCCAAGGTAATTTTGAGAACTCATCTGATGAAGTCAAATCAGACGAAGCAGCTAGAATTAATTGTTTCAATGCAGTAATGAATAAAAAGGTAAATTTTAGACCATCCTACTTTGAGAGAATGTTTTCGTATAAATGAGAATCCCATATACACGAGAATATTACAAATTTGAGACCGTGATAGAATCGAGATTTTCCTACGTTAAGGTCATTTGATGTAAAGGTCACAAAGTCTACGTGTAAACTTTCCATGAGTAGCAGGTAACGCGCACGTCGTCGCCAAGTAGAGCGAATTTTTCCGCTCTTTCAAGAAAAGTCGGAAAAACACGGGATCGGAAGCCGTTCTTCTCGAATTTTCGCGGTAAGTAGAAAGTGAACGCGGTGCGATAGAAACACACGATGAACTAAATCTATGTTCTTTTTACAAATCCACATAGTTTTATTTAAGGATTATGTAAAGAAAATAAAAACAATACAATATTTACATTCTGTTCAACAAATAATAATAGATTTAAATTTATTTTGTTGGATACGTGAAAACTAACAAATTCTTATAGAAGAAATATTCAAATTATTAAAAAATGGGAATAGATTACTTGATTTTGCTCTTCCTCTCTTTGTTAATTCTTCCTTCCCTATTGCTTTTTTTCCTTTTTGATCTTAGATTTGTGAGTATAACAACTGGTTTCGTCAAAATTGACTCACAATTCCTTGGGGAGTACATAGCAAATGGCATTAAAAAACAGTATTTATCGATGTGACTACTGTTACAGCGGTTGCGACATTAAATCGATTTGGAAAATGGAATTTTGAAGTTCCACAGCGGCTTCGGCATCTTTTTTATCCTTTTCGAACAAGTCTCATTTCCTGAGCTGTCTACAGAAACCAATATAAAAAGAGAGTTTCATAAATAAAGTGTAATATTTTCATTTTTATTTAAAATTTCTTTTTATTTTCGATCATATTGATGATATTTTATCAATAGATATTCAAATATCGTTATAAGTAGAATAATATTAATTATAATAAAACATCACACGAGTATTTTAAATTTTAAAATTTAATCAACCAGAATCATTGTTTAACTTAATTTATTTTATTTTAGTTTTATTTTATAGTTCATTACGCGGGCTATTTGATTTTTCACAATATGTGTATAAACTTTATAAGCTTTAAGCGTTAATACAAAGAACTTAGTACCTTTAACAAATCTATCAAAAATAAATTACTAAAATGTGTAATTAAAAAAACTAAGAGAATTTTAGAATTTTAGAAAATGTAAATAGAAGCAAAGCGATCTGCAAAAATAGTCAGTAACTGCCAGAAATACTTTAAAGTAAAGTAAATTCCAAAGTTGTTAGAAATTGTAATTTTACCACAATAATTATTTTGATGTGCGACTTTTCTTTTAATTCTTCTATTGATGCCAGTGTTAATCTTTCATTTTGTTTCTATTTACATGTTCTTTTTTTGCTTCCATGTTGAAAATCGTAATTATAGTCAATAATGATCGTTTATTCTCATATATAGAATATGCTAATAGCACTGATGGCCTTGTTTTCATCGAATTGTTTTCGTATATGTGGTTTAGTATTTACACATTTAGAAAAGTAACTTTTATCTCTAGCAATAAAATATATTTTAAATATTAAAATAAAAACTGTTTAAAAATATAATTTCTATATTGCGTACTATTATTTTAAATTGTCTAATATTTACAAGTTTACAATAAAATCAATAAAAAATGTACAATTTTACCAATATATAAGTTAAATGCATTATTATATAAAATTTTTAAATATTCATTAAAATTAAACTGTCTTATAGTTCAGAATAATGAAAATACATTAACAAATTTTTAAAATTAAATGTAAAATTACAGTAAAACTACATTCTTGATTAAAATGGTAATAGGTGTAGCATCCTGCTTGGAAATTACATTAACCGATGTTAACCTTTTATTTATTAAAACTAATAAAGGTAATGTTTTTAATTAAAATCTAAAATTAAAATGTATTCATTTACTTATTTTACGTTTAAGTGAAAATATGCTAACAAAATATAGGCCTGTTGTTTTACAATTTAATCAATCGTATTATGAACCGTTCTATTACTATATACGTACAAAAAAGATGCTCTCTAAAGAGAAAATAAAAAAGACAAGTACTCGAAACTGTTCTAATCTCGAGGGCAGAGATGTTCCTTTATTGCTTCGTCGCAAGCAATCGAAATTCCAGCTACTGCGAAGCGCCCGAAGCTTTACGAGAACAATTGGGAGTTGCATAGTAAATTTTTTTTAGTCAGAGACGATAAAACGTTTAGAGTTACGCATACTCCCTCGTAAATGGGTAGCGGGTAAAGGTTTCGTATATGTGCATATCTCCAGAAAATAAAAATTTTAGAGTAGATATTCTAGCTATACTGTAACGGATGAAGAAATTGCAATAAGTTTTTTTAGTGAATTTTTGCGTGAGTTGTACATGGAATTAATAAGATATTAAAAAACTGTACGATAAAAAAAATTTTGGTTAACGTTTGTTAAAATATATTATTAAGCGTTTTATTTTAAACTAAATAACAAAATGCCTATTATTTGTTTCATTAATGGAAAAATTTTTATGTTTAACAGGCAAACCGTAAAGAAGCGTACAAAATTAAAAGCTTACAGGTCTATTTTTTATTATAATTACAGAAAGTTACATAATTATTTTCTTATCTGTTTTTGTAGAAAAAAGGGGTTCAGTAATCTTTTAGTTCTATGCAAATTTTGTATGTTAATTTTTATATCTTCTGCATACTTTTTATAATTGTATACTCCAAACTTTAAATTATTATTCATAAATAATAACATAAATAGTCTAAGTGCCAGAGTGAAAGGAGTAACGAACCTTTTAACGATAGTTGTTTTTGTTTTCCGTTTATTCCGTAATCTTCTTACTCAAAAAAAGGAATGAATAAGCAACAAGAGAATGCATTATTTTAATATCACGACAGAAAAATACCTGAATAAATGAAAGCACTTTCGGTCGGTTTACACGTGAACTTTGAATTATAATGGTCAGATACAGAAAAGGAAACAATGTAGAAAAAAAGAAAGAGAGCGAGTGAAGGAGAGAGAAAGAGAGATGTAGAAGAAAAATGAAAAGCTAAGAAAAGGCAACAGAAAAAAAATGCAAAGAAGAGCTACTAAGAGAAATGGAGGGCGTAAGTGGATTATGAAGGTACCTCGAAGTAAATGTACATTTACGTGAACACAACAGAGAATGGCATGCTGTAGATCGAAAAAGAAACCAAAGAAATAGAGTAAACTCGATGTTTATATGAGTAATACCTTCATATATTATGGCATAGTAGCAAAGTGTATTGAAAAATATTCAAGTAATGACCCTTTATGCTTGAAAACAAACAAATTCGCAAGTTTATGGGCAGTACCATAATCGGTAGACTTTTTAAGTTTAATTAACAGGACATAAATAAAATTTATGAATATTTGATAGAAGATTTAAAGTATTTTCACAAACAGTCAACTAATCCTTTGGAACTTTCAACTGGGTAACCATAGTTCTAGTCGAAGATTTTTAAAAGCGGATTCCGCTCTCTTTACCTGGATAGAGACGAATCCTGCCAAGTATTCGCAAAATAACACGCAAAACAATGCGCGAATTACGGGATGCACCACTGCTTTACAGTTTCTTTGCGCTTAAATAAACTCTGCTTGTAATCCACCACGCTTCGTCTGTTTCGCAAGAGCTGCAAAGTTGCCTCTCTGTAATTCCGAGAGATAGAAGCATACCAGCAACCGTAATTTTGCTAAATTAAATCGCAGGGATATACTTTTTTTTTGATTCTTCAATTATGCCTTTTTGTAAGCTCTCAACTTGTTTCCAGACTTTTAACTTGTTTAGTTGCATTTTTTATTTTTAAACCTTAATTAATTATGAAATGCCTTTTATAGACTCACTTTTTACTCAGAAATCGAATGAATATCAGAGTATTTTAAACTTGGTAATTGGTATATTAAGATTAAATTCTGTCTTATGTCATTTTAATAATCTTTAATTAGCCTGTATCTGTCATTTTTAATTATAAATAAGGCTTTACCTTAAATGAAGCGGCAAATTAGGGTAGATTAATAAACAATTTTCTGAGTAGGATATAGTATTCCCCTCTAAAATTGTAATTATTCTGTGATGAATACATCGATGAAGCTATAAAATATCGCAAAAAAATTATAGGAAGCCATGTGTAATTTTCCGTACCATTGGCTCTAATGGATCGTTAACTCTTTGCGACGGATATTACAAATATTAAACTGATGAAATCGCTAAAGCAGATAATAAGTTAAATTATACTTTCAAAGAAGTAATGATTACATCGATTCCCAGTATTTTTTGCTTAACTGCTTATTTTAACTTTAAGCTGATATTCCTAGGATAGTCCAGAAAATACGCGCACGTCGCATAAAAATACCTTCTCACGGTTGAGCAGCACCTTATAAAAATCGATGTGCTCAAAAGAGCGAGGAATATCAGTAGCCGTGGGGGGGGGGGGGGGGGGGGGGGTAAAAAATCCGTCTAGCAGTAATCGGCGTCATCCATGAATTTACGGACACCTATAAATAATACCGGTCGACTGGATGACGGATTTACCTCGACGCTTTATTTTCTTTCTTCTGTTTTTAGCTGCCCGGCAACGATTGCTCTTTTCCTCGGCTGGGCGCCGATAAATCGCGCTCCGTCGCGCGTAATTTAGGTAAAAAAAAGGGGGTGAGAAAGGAGGAGGAGCGATCAGCTCGTCGCGCGCTCGCCGTAGGCCTCGGCACTTTCATTTCCTAGCGACGCGAGAGAAAAATCTCACCGGACGCGTCGCGGTAAATCACGTGAAAATCGAATCCCGGCTGATGCACCAGAGCGAATTCAAATAGGAAGTTCAACGTCTTATTTTTACCGTCGTTTGGGCTTATGGGCTAATATCTTCGGCTAGAGGCTAAGAGATTCTTTTATTCTAATTTTAGATTCTTTGTTAGCACTGTTGTGTGGATTTTTCTGGATGAGAATGTAAAGCTGGGACGCACTGGAAAAGTAAAATTGGAAAAGGTATATTTTAGTATTTCGCATTTCGATTAATTTAGGCCACTTATTGTTCTTTTTTCAGTCATTCTTTCATCGGGCTTCATCATTGATATTGAACAAAAGATTGAATATGAGTGTTCACACACTTCTATGAGTAAAAGTGTGACCCAATTAAGTCCACTTATTGATGCCTTTCTGCTAAAGCACAAAACGTTGCTTTTGGCCCAATTAAACTTGGTTTGAACGTTTGTCGCTTTAGATTTATATCAGAAATATGCAGTAATTGAAACTGCAAATTGGTCCTTTTACTCTTAAAATAACTATGAGTTCATTTAAACTTTTTATTGTAACATCTTTTCATTTTCAATCGTTTCGATGGACAAACAAATTGAATCAATGTTCACTTTCAACTAATTCAAAGCGCTTTAAAACAGTGCTAATCGGATTCACAAAGTTAATTTAAATCTTCTTTTAGTTTGATATGAATAAGGATATTAAAATTTAATTTAAATATCTGGATGATATTGATTTCCTCGTTTATAAATATATTCTCAAGAGGATATCGTAGCGGTATAACGAATGCACTATTTTTGTTTATACTAAAACAATTGTATACTTATTATTATTTCATGAGCTGAGCGCCCTAGCTATTATTATTACAA
>UELX01005415.1:0-13848 GCA_900480035.1 Eupelmus urozonus | reverse complement strand
AAATTTGAATTTTTAATTGAGTATCGGACCCCCATGAATAGAATACATTGTTATTTTCAAGAAAATTAAAATCGATAAATTTCTCTCAATTTTGAAATTATTTATTGAAATCTTTATTACAAAAATAACAAAAACTAATAAACTAATAAGTCATCAACAAATTTGATTCAAACACGCGCGCACACATACGATGCCAAAAAACCACACTAATGAAACGTTTGTACAGGGCACGAGAGAGGGCGGCCCAGCGCGCGCGGCCGGCCTCAAGGCCGGCGACATAATCCTCTGGTGCAACGGCCAGAGCCTGACGGATCTGCCCTTCGAGCGGGCGATCGAGTCAATGCGCAACGCCGCGATCCTCGATCTCATCGTCAATCGGCCCATCGTCAATCATGTCTACGACTGCCCCGAGCAGCTCTGGATGCGTGGCTCCAGCGGCTATGACTCCGAGAGCTCGAGCCTCGTGGGGCCGAGCCCGCCGCCCCCGCATCCGGCCTCGTCCCCGCAGCGCGTGCCCGACGCCAGGCTGGCTCAGAACTGCAATCGTAACGGACGGTGAGTCTTGTTTTTTCGATTTTTTAAGGGATAAGGTGTTTTTTTTTTTAAGAAGTATAGTTTTTTAAATAGTAGTGAGAGTAATATGCATTGAATGCATTGGAAGCATATGATAAGATGATGCAAATTAAAGTCTTATAGTTATTAACAGTTAGAAGTGGAAAACGGCTTCTTTTATTCAGTTTTGTTTACTTAAAAAAATAAAAACTTGCTTTCACATTATTTTTGTAATAATAACTAGAAGTTGACGTCATCAATTTTTTTATATTAAAAAAAATTAACTGAAAACAACGGGTTTTCGTTATAATGATTCTGTTTTTTAAATGACTTATATAAATCGAAATAGTAGTCAACCAAATCACTTAAACGTAATCAAGAAATTTTTTTATTATCAAAATATACTATATTAATACCAAAACTCTTTGAAACGCTATTGCTTTAAGATATTGAAGTCTCAATGGTTCAGTGAAAACGAATTGAAAAAAATAATTAAGAGTACAAGAGTATTAGAACGAGACCGAATGAGCATTCAATACTAGCAGGTCAGCGTTACGAGCGCACCCGTATCAAATTCTCTCCACATAATATTGCAAGCGAAGAAAACGTATCAAATATTAATTAATATAAGCCGTGATTAAAATAAATGACTTTCAAAAAGCATAAATTTGAAATTCAAATTTCTGTTACGAAGTAGCAAACACGAGTTACAATAAATATTTTTCTTTAAAAAATGTAATCAATTTCATAACTTTATATTTTATAACATATATTTCAAAATTTATTTATATACTAATTTAGTGGTACTACGTAAATTTAGTAGAAAGCTATTATGTAAGAAAAATATAATATAACATTTCTAGCTACTTAATCCATTATATTATAATTCATAACAACTAAAATAAAATGTACAAAACACACCTTGACCCGAGAAAAAGGAACACCAGAATCTCATTTTCGGCAATCATATCTCATATGCGTTTAGACGTAATGACGGCTCAAGCGAAAGTCAGGTGCAAGCAAATTTACTTTTTTTAGGTTACCCGTTAGACGATAATTTTTCTAGTAGTTTAACTAAATTAGTTCTCAAATGAACTAAAATTCACATTATAATTTAGTGAGTAGGCATTTTAGAACTGACATTAAACAATTAAAGGGTATAATTTTTTTTAATAGTAGCAAGTTTCAATTTTATAAAAGGTACTCATACAATTGAAATACATTTTGCTTAATTGTTATCTTAAAGCAATTTTAACTATCAAAGTAGGTATTTTGATGACACTTTACTGTAATTCCAATTCATTTTTATCAAACTACAAACAAAAAAATCAAACATAATTCCCTCAATGTAATGTAACATCAAATTAAAAAAAAAAACGATTCCACGATATTCAAAATCAAAAGTGAAAGCAAACACACAACAAACACCGTGTATATCCGTTAATATCGCATTACTAAAGCACTTCCCGTTCGCTGTTCACCAGTCATTACAACCTGTCTTATATCAACGCTCCACCGGAATAACAATCGCAAATCCCGTTCCTTCTCAAATCATCCTCAAACCTACTCACGCCAATTACTAAGCACCTTACATCCCACGTGTCGCAAAAATAATCTCTCGCATTAATCTCGCTGTCACCTCAACTCCTCGCTTCTCTCGCGCATCATCACCTTACATAAAAACTCTCATCTCCGGTCTAACAGACCTGTCAAAGCGATCCCGGCGTCGATATCATTTACGCAGAGACGTCGTCGCGGCTGCTTAATGTAGTGAAAGTGCAGCGGCTAATGATAGGCCCCCGACGAAAAGACATCTCTTGCTCGTGTGAGCTAGAAGAAATACGGAGGATTCACTCTAGTTTTTCAGAGAGATGGCCTGTTTAGAGAGGATTCTCGGAAACAGGTGGATTAATTGCCGAGATTATTTTTCATTAAGGTGGAGAAAGCACGAGGGCTTTCTTAGGTTAGTTGACTTACGTAAGTGGCCGGGAATATTTTTAGGAAATTTGATTTGCTTTAATTGTCGGCGCTTCTGGGTTACCTCATCAGAGCCGTCTTTGTCCCGGGCCGAGCGATTCGTTCTCTTCGCACGGCATTTAGAAATTAGGATGCTGCTGTACGTGCTGCTGAAAACGAAAGGATAGCGTATATAAAGTTGGGGTTTAAAATGATTACTGGGCATTTTGTGGGATAAAAAGTTTTTGGAGAAGTAATTAATTATAATATTGTAATTATTGTGAATTATTATTTAATTCGAGATGTTTATTCATTCCATCATGATAAACAGTACAGCAAAATTATATGCATAATTTTATACAATTACAAGAATATTATTAAACTTATAAAATATACTTATAAATTAGTGGACATAATTTGAACTATATGGTATAAAAGTAAATAAATAGTTATAATTTTATTAAAAAAATTTTAAAAATAATGAGATTTGCTTATACCTTTCTCAAGCGCTTATTAGTAATTTTTGTTATTTCAGAAATTGCTGCCCACCAAATGGCACCGGACCATCGGATTGGGGTCACATGGAACAGGTGAGTCCAATTTATTACGTAACCTATTGTTATATTCTTAAATATCTATATTTTCATACACTGTAGATCAATCTAAAAATTATTTTTAATTTTGGATATTTTAAAAAAATTTTTGTTGAATCATTAAGTTGATTTGGAACTAAATAAAACTGTATTTTAGATTTAATACCCGCAATCACATTTAATATCTTTATTTTTATACCAAACTTCGATACAACAACACTACTTTTAAATATTAAATCGATTTAGTATTGTTGACTTAAACTAATCCAATCGTTTTAGTAAAGTTTGGAAACTTTCTGAGTAATTGTTGATTATGTTAAAAGTTTCTCTAAATTCGATCCTGAAGGTAATCATTTAGAATGTCGTTTCAAATATAGTCAAGGGGAGTACAAAACTAATATTCAGGCTTTGGAGTCAACTTATTTTGTTATTTTTTACTTGCAAAAGAAACGTCATTAATAATATTTCTTTCTGATTACTATAACAATTTTAATTAAAAGAGGTTTATAAAAGAACCAAAAAAAAATTATTTTTGGTAATTTATTTTATTTATGAAATAAATATTTAACATACTTAAAAGTAATGTACAAAAAAATTTGAGCACCCAAAATTCGATGTAGAACCCTCGTATTTGTAGTCTAGATTTGTCTTCTCATACTGGAACTAGATAAAGTCACAGCTACATAGCAGGTACCGTGCGAATTTCCTCACAGCGTTGTGAAAAAAATGTTGTCATCTGACACTTCGCTGATTACGCTTGATGTGTATATAAGACAGAGTGTAAGCAAGTATATTTACGTGTGCCTTGGATGCTTTAAAGTCACAAATTTGTTATTAAAAATGTTAGAGATTTTCGAATATTTTAGATGAGCTTAAGACTACATAATTTCTGAATTTATGTAAATCTTTTATATTGAAATATCTTACAATTCTCTCTGCAAGAAAACAGTTTAATCCTAATAGATGACTCATGAGGGCAGTAATCTCTTTTCTTAATCTCTTTACATAAATTGCATGATAAACTTTAAATGACAAATCATTGGAATATAATGGATATTTTATCGGAATGTCAATCTTCCTAAACTTCATAATCAGATTTTCTTTGCAAAAATAATCAAATAATTTTTCAGACCCTGCAGTTAAGACATCAAACAAACTTATATCTCGGTAAAATATTTCTCTTTTCATTTCCGTCAATTCATTCATACATTTTTGAAAATAATCTTTAATCACAGGTCTTTCTTCGATTATCTCTCTATTTATTTCGCTAAGCCACCTATCTTGACTAAACATTTTCGCTATCTGACGCAAAATCGGCCCTTCCGAAAACGGTAAGCTGCCACTAAAGCCTATCATCTTTATACTAATAATATGCTTCAAAAGTATCCTACCACCCACGCTCGCATCCACCTCACCACCTTGCTGAAAATAAATTTGAAACAAAGTCGATGTCTTCTCAATATCAATCGCAAAGAAAGTCTTAGCTTCGGCTAAAAAGTAATACCACGGAGTAACTCCAAAAACATTTTTCACTCTACCATTAGCGCCTTGTTCTACAAGCATACACGCCAACTCTACCGTATCAAACAAATAAGCGGCACTCGTTTTATTTCTCACATTGCCAGTTCGAAGTATTGATTTTTCGATGCAAAAAACAAAGTGAAACGGAGTGTACCCCTGCCTATTTGCGAAATCGACGTCAGCGCCGTATTGCAAAAGTAGCCTGGCTAATTCCACCTTACGTTTTCTAATAGCCCAGTGCAAAAGTGTATCGCCGTCTCCATCAGGCTCGTTCAAAGACAGCTCACATTTTAAAAGATGATGCATGGACTGACGGCAGGGATGCACAATTTCTTTGGTACACTTGCACTTTTTATCAGCGTTGGCATCTTCATGATTCAGCTTGGCGCCGTTATCCAACAAAAGCTGAATAATATCGGTAGCTTTGCCGTTTAGGAAAATAGAAAGGCGAAGAGGAGTCTCTCCTCGAATATTGCAAGCGTTTATATCAGCTTGGCTTTCGATCAAAATTTTAGCGGTTTCGTAGCCGTTCGTTGACATTACGGCTAAATGTAAGGCGGTGTTGCCTCTGGAATCTCTGGAATTCACGTCGGCTCCGAGACGCAACAAATTGGCGGTCGAGTCGACGACTGCTTCCTTGGCCGCTAAATGCAAAACCGACGACAAACAAAAGACTCGCTGGTTGACAATTTCGAGTGTCATTTTGAGTGTTTTATGATGAGCTTATGTCTTTGCGGTAAAATACAAGACTTTTTACTTATAACTACTTTTGTCTTTTGAGATTTGCTTTTAAAATAAACATTAAATATCTTTTAATTTATCTAAATACTTCTATTTATTATTTTAATTTTAATTAATAAATAAACGCCAGCGAAGGCACAGAACATAACTTTTTATATTTTAATGAAAAGTTTTTATCATTTAACCTTTCGTATCATTTAATAACTTACAATGTCTAACTTTGGTGTAATACCATGTACTGGCACTTCTAGTCAACTGAGAAACTAATGTCGATACCCCCAAGGTGAAGGTTTATCTAACCGATGCTTCATTTCTTCCCCCTCCACTTGTTCAGCTATACAAATGCTGTTATACCGAAAAACTTTACGTGATAATGAGGTATTGACAATTCCGATAATTTAGTAAACAAAATTAAAAATTAAAAATACAAAATATATGATTAATACTTCATTTGAATTCGCCTATATTGTCCTATTACTAGTATCAAATAAACAAATGTCTGTTAATTTAACAAGTAAACCAGTAAGTAGTAGTCAATATATGTTAATAATTCACAGGTATATTTATTACTATATAATTCCTAGAAATCCTTAATCCGCTTTGATAAATGTTCAACTCTACTACAGTTTCAAAAATTGAGAGGATGACTAATAATTATGATTTAGTAATTAATTTTAATAAGAAACAAATCAATATTTTCAAACGATATCAGCTTTTTAGTTATGTACAACTGTAGCTTTTAAGCTAAATTATATATGTGAAATACTATGAAGCTCAAATTGCAGCTTGTCCATAGTATAATTTGTGTCTTGGAAAATTACAATTGCTGCTGTTACAGTTTCTTCTTCTTCAGTTTTGTACAGTTATAATTATATTTCTAGTTAAGATTCTTATGGTTTAAATTTTTAAATTCTTGTAATTTTTTATGATATTAAGCACTAAAATATAAATTTTCATGGTACAAAAGCACGTACTAAAAAATTTTTAAAAATTCAAAAATATTGTATATTTTATATAAATCAGGTTATTTATTTACTTGAACTATTACTTATACCTAGATCCAGTTTACAGAAAAAACTTAAATGTGTACCAAAGAGATTAAATAAGATACATGTTCTAATAACAAAATCTAAATTTTTAGTATTACTTAAATCCTGTAAAATATTGTTCTACAGATCAAGGCGGTATTTTACTGATTTAAACAATTTATAAAACATTTGATGAAACTTAAAATTTCAACAAATATACCAAATTAATTATTACATGATACTCAACTATACCTCAAAAAACCAACAATCACATAAAAAATGCATCAATACAAATTAAAAAGAACCCAAACCATTAGCCAATCAAAACCCCCAAACTAACACCAACCTCCTTTAGTCTCAGGAATGGATGCGCAAACCGAACAACACGACGATCATTCGCATCAGCCAAAACAATCCCCAGCAACAATACGGCGTTAATCCACAACAACAGCAATTCAGACGCGCCCCGCGGCCACCAATGCGCGCAGGAACCGGCCTCTACGACGACTGTAGCCAGGACCTTCTGGATGAGGAGCCACTCTATGATCCAGTAGCACCCAAGGACTTCGAGTGTCACGATTTCGACGCTAATCCGCGGGATGAGCTCGATCGCAGGGCTGAGTATAGGCGTGAGCACGGCATTCGTGAGCCGGCTTACGAGCCACGTGCTGAGGATTGTTATAAGGTAAATTTGAGTTTCTTTTTCTTTTTTGTGATTTGAAATTTTTTATGTTTGATCTTGCATTTTGGTAGATTTAGAATTTAAAAGGCATACTTTGTAAGTTTACGGGATGAACGATATAGATTCTTTATTAAGAAAACTATTTTAGTCCTCGTGTCTTCATGCTGGTAAATTTAAGAGCAGAGTAACTCAGCTTTTACTTTCTACCTTTCAAAAATGATCAAAATCCTTTCGAAAGCTATACTTTTTTTTTGTTTGCGAACTGACATTCATAAACAGGATTTATGAAGTTTCGTTTAACGTCTTCTCATATATGTGCAAATGAGTTCGACGAAGAAGCTCCGCAAGCATATAAGTTTAAATAAAAAATCGATTTGCCAAGAACAAAGGGTGTTCGACTGATAAAAAAGATTATCGGAAATTCAAGCGATCAATCTGGGTGTTTAGTTATGAAGCTTATTAAAGAGAAACATCGAGAAGCGGTGCAATTAAAGTAGCACATTTAACTTCATTAAGTGGTTAGATTTAATTGAGTCTTTTGAAAACCCATACTTTTCTATAACTGCCGTTGTTAACGTAAGTGCTCATTATCAGATTAAGACAACTGTTCTAGAGCTCGCTTCTCTCCGTATGCTTCATGTGTGCCTCGACGTTAAAACGAAAAAAGTATTAGAGTATGAAGAATTACACTTGTGGACAATTTTTAATTTTCAGATTTTACAAATATTTTGTGTAAACATACAATGCCATATAACCATCTTAAAATCAAATCCACGCTCGCACCATTTAACAATATAATTATTTAATCTCACCCAACATATTTTTTAAATCACAAATTAAATTCCACCAACCCAATCATTCCACTCCTAAAATTCTCAATCCCATTCATCCAATCCGCAACAAACCCACACACTATCCACCCAAATCCCCTCGTTCACTCAATGACGCACCGGACCCAAATAACCCAAGAAAAAAAAAAGAAGAACCCTCCAATCCCTAAAGTAGGTCACTCGAATCCCGCTCTTCCACTTTCGCTTTTGAGAGACTCTCGGAGCTCACACGTGTATATGTGCTTGTGTGCATTGCAGGAGAACGGCCAGCCGGACGGAGGTAGCGTCGTGCTGGGCGGTCAGAGGCAGGCGGCGGCGAGCGCCGACAAGAAGACGGTGACGACCGTCGAGGTGCACCAGACCTGTCCGCCGGCGCCGCCGTCCATGCCGCCGCCTCTGCCCTACAAGTGGCCGGCGGGTAATTATTTCGACTTCCTTCTTATCTTGTTAAGCTCGGCTCGGATCGTATACGGTTATTCGGGCTGGTAAACGGCTCGGGATGTATTTTTAGTGAGGATTTGTCGGAGATGGAACGTTTGTTTGTCGAGGACTGACGATTTGTCTTGTTTTTATTTTTGAAAGTTTGGATTAATTTTGTAAAACTTTTAATACTTTTTTTTTTTTGTTTATTTTGTTTTAAACTGAAAAATTGATTTATGGAACTATTTGAATTGATAATATTTTTAAATATTTAAAGATTCTACAAATTTATTTTTGAATTCCACTATAAGTACTTAAAATTACCGCAATAACTAAATCAAAAATATTTATATTAAACACATGTCCCGCTAGGAATGCAAAGATTAATTACCGTCCACGAAACTCGGTACAAGAAAGTTTCGCTCCATATATTTCAAAGCAAAATTGCATCCGCTCAAAGTTATTCACGCGCTTCAAAGGTAAAACAATAGGGATCAAAGGGTTGACGGCTCGAGGCCTCAACCTCGCTAAATTCTCCAGTGAATTGAAGTTACCGACTTATACGGCCTTGAGGTTTAATGATGGGGCGGGATGATGTCGGAGCATCTTTTGTGGCGGGCTGCAATGTTTTTTTTTTTCGAGATTCTCACGCGCGCATTTTCGAAGCGTAATATCGTTACTTTCTTTTGTGGAGCAAGTTCAAGCGGATATAATTTCACAGATTATCTTCGTGAAAGCTTCGCTAAGTATATTGTAATCGGCACTTCTCTCCTTTCGAAATTTAATAGCTATTAATCGAAAAAATGCGTTTACTACCTGATGATTTTTTCGGGTAATAAGGATGCTGTATTACGGGTTTACAAACATTTAGGGGTATTCGGGAATTAGAGTGATTTTAAAAAGCAGCGGGAGTAATGATTGATAATTATGAAGGATAATGGATTTAATTGCAGATGTATTTATCATAAAGCTGAAAGTTCGATAAATAAATTCGTAAAACGCAGAGTGAAAGGAAATTATTCAATAACAAAATAATTACGTATTTACGCGTTTACTTGCAAACAAAATTTTACTCGGGATGATTAAGATCAGAAGAATAATTTACATTACTAAAATTATTATGTATTAACAATATTCATTAAAAATAATGTTAATTTTCAATCTTTGTAGTTAGAATAATTATGTAATTAAAATTAATAAGTGGATAAAATTGAGGCAAAACCGGATATTTACATAAAATCTGGGATTTTTATTCTTTTGTCGTAATACTTTTAATTAGCAGTTAATTATTGTATATTTATTATGTATTTATCACAACTTTATATTCAGTTAAAAATTCCTTATTTAAATATAAATAAATAATACTTGATTAAAAAAGAACGTTCTGATTGTGATACAAGTTAAACCCAGAAAATTCGGTTAATTTCAGACTTTTAATAAACAATTTTTTAAATAAAAACTTTTAAAACATTAATACAATAATATTAAAAAATTTTAAAGATACCGCACCGTAACCGAGCTACCTCATCAAAATATTTACAATCCCCAATCACCCACCACCAATCAATCCCAACACTAACTATTCTCTCCCTCCAGAAACGAAGCCGATGAACGCGATGGGCATGCAGATGGGCAGCACGATGTCGATGGGCTCGACCGGCTCGACCGAGACCGAGTCCAGCCTCGAGTCCAGCTGCGGCAAGGACACGGCCTCGACCTCCTCCTCGCTCTCCACCTCCTCGTCCTGCGAGCAGCCGGTCGTCGCGGCCAGCGGTCAAACAGCTAGCAGCGCCTTCGCCTCGTCGATCGCAGCGGCTGCAGCTGCCGGTGCCAAGGCAGTCGCTGAGCCGGCCAGGACGACGGTGACGGCGCCCAGCAAGCCGTGCGCCGCTCCTGGGCCGGCGAAGATACCGCCCCCGCCGCCGCCCGCGCCGATCGATCTCGGCACCGCTATTACCCAGGAGCTGCAGAGGCGGGCCAAGCAGGTTGGTTCTTTTGTGGTTTATGGTTATTTTTTGGGATTTTGATGGTTTGGGATGAGGTAAGGTTGGTTGAAGTGGGGGTTTTTTGGTTAAGATTATTTTTCAGGAAGAATTGTTCATTATTTGTGCAAATTTTCTTGCGAAGTTTAGATGACAAGAATTATTTTAAATGCTTGCCTACAATGCAAAATGTTAGATCCTCTATTAAGTGTTTGCTCTATATTAGTGTTTGACGGAGTAACAAAAAAATTTCTTGTAGAATGTGTAAATAACTTAAATCTGGCATTTACTCAATTATTGACCATTATCTGATACCAATCGCGTCGCGATCCTTGCAGATAAAACTTGAAACTGCCTCAGAGTCAATTTAGACAATAGATATATCTACCTATATACAGTGAAAATTAACTTTCCAATAGCTAGTGAAATTTATATTTTCATCGGTTAATCACCAACCCCAAACTCAAAAAAGATATTCATCTTAATAAAACAATCCTTGAATCATCAAATAAAAAAGCAACAAGCTCGCTTATTACACCCTCCAATCTATCACCACCAAACCTCCTATCTGTCTCACCTCCCCTTCCACACACACACACACACACACAGTTCCTCGACCCCGCCCCTCTCTTGTATAATTTATCAACACCTCGCACTAATCGAGCCTTTGTCTTGCAGCGAAGCATGAATAATGCAGCCTCCTCGGCGCAGGACCCGGCGGCGCAGCAGTCCGAGAAGCAGGAACCCCGGAAGCCGCAGAATCCCGAGGCCCTGCGGGCCCAGGAGCAGAAAGTAACGCACGATAAGGTCGGTGAACTCGCGCTTTGCTATATATTGGCTTTTGTATATCCATCGGCGAACGGATTCGCAGGATCCGGGGCGTGGATGCTCTTGCGCTTGTGACCGGATCTGACTTTGCTGGAAGGGGATTGGGTTTCGCGGCGTTAGAGTTTTTTTGAGAATAAATGAGTGCGTTGACAAGAAAGCTGTAGGGTTTGTTACGGTACTATTATTGTAACTGGATGGAACTGTATTTATAACAGCATCCTTTGTTGCTAATTAGGTTTTTCATTTTGACCGTCGAATTGATACATATCTATCTTCGATTGTTATTTTTACTGCAAACATTAAATAAACAATATCGTAAAAATCAAAGCAGTACCTGACCGATTCTCCCCTCGTTAAAAAAGTCAGTTCCCCATCAATCTCTCCGGACGCAGCGCGATCGTAATCTTCGAAAACCTGCTTCAATTCTCAAACCTCTCTCTCGAAACTTTCCAAGCAAAAGCAGCATCACCGCGAAAACGCAGCCGCTTATCGCACGACGCGAATTCGCGATTCGCGGAAGTCCCCGCGTGTATCAATTCAGTTCGGGCCCTCATCTCTTTAGCAAGTCAATGAACGTCGAGCGCGCGCTTGCTTGGAATATTTCCATAATGGTCGTATGCGAGAGTGCGGCTCGGCCTCTGTATGTATCTGTAGCTTTTATTTTCTCTGCCCGCAGCTCATGGAGGAGTTCAAGCGCGCCCATCAGCGGATGTTCAGCAACGCCCAGCAGCGCAACCAGCCGGCTGAGCAGAACAGCAACGGCCCCAGTGTTGAGCAGGTGAGATCGCGCGGTGTAGGTTTGATGTTAGTCGCCGGTGCACTGGGAGAATAAATGAGGGTTTTTCGAGGGGTTGGGAAAATAATGGCAAATATAGATTTAATAATATTTTTTGATGAAATTCTTTCAGTGCACACAAATTAATAATTTGAATGTTTAATAATTTAATATTGAAAAATTCTTTCTAAAAAAATATAGAATATATTACAATTTTAAATACTTACTTATATAAATTTTAATCATATCCGCACGTTTCACTGCCATTTTTCAAACATCACTCATATTGTAAATATATCATCTTCAATGATCATTTTTACGAAAGATATCAGTGCTAGAATAACATACTTATAAATAGTTCTAAATATTTTTATGCAAAAAAAAATTGCTATTTTATAAATTTATTGTATTATAATTATAAACAAATAATGCAAAACTATGCTAATGAAAATGCTAAAGAAAAGCAAATACAAAAATTTTATTTTTATAGAAAAATTAAAATTTACAAATTTTCTTACAAATCTAAGAACATCGTTTAAGTAACATTCTCTTAACTTTTTTTTAGCAATAATATGTACTTTTAATTTTGCTAATCAAGCATAACATTTTGCTATTAACATTATAGTTTTAACATTATAATTTAGTTCGCATAATTTTATTTAAGCTTAAAATTCTTAGAAAATAACAAGCTTAGTTGCTGCCTTCTATTTAACCTAACAAAAAAAAAGCAAAACGTAATAGTTGGTACGGTGTGTCAGATGATCGACAAGAAATCGTCGACAAGTGCGAGTTTACTAATCGCGTGATCGATTTTTTTACGGTATACAAATTTATCCCACCTTCTTTTTCACATGACTATCCAAGAAGGATTGAATGCGTACACGTCGTCTAAAAGCGTGTACATAACGATGGTGTTTCTGAGATAAGAAGTAGCTATGTATACATTTTAAAGACATTGTAATCTCGATAAATGCTCCATACAATCGCGATTGAAGTAAGTTAGTTTTTTGTAACAATCTTTTCATTACCTCCTACGTTATCCGCGATATCAATTTTTTCGACGAAAACTTTGACTTTATTGATACGTTTTATTCATTATATCGTAGGAGTTTTTTTTAACTTATGCCATTAATAGAGATGGGCAATTAAGTGAAAGTCAAGAAATCAGAGCAAGATGTATACAAAAATTCCAGCTGTAAATACTTGCTTTCTCATAAGCTCACTTAATCATGTGCGTACACTTCAAAAACGGACTGTCACCCTTACCTAATGTGGCTATTCATCGATCTTCATTTTCCTCTCCATTCTATAAACGAAAATTGTATTCCGTCACGTAGCGCATACCAGGACTTCAACGCACTCCTTTCTTTTACCATTGACTTTCGAATAATCTTGTTGCACCAATACGTCTTTATTACACGATTAATCAAATGGCTTTCGCGCTGTACCAGTACATGCTCGATGCATTTTGAAAAGGAACGGCATAATTTTGGGTTAAGAAAAATATGAAGTCTGTAATTAATTATCATATCATTCGGCTATCATCGCACATTTTTTCTGCCTTTCACGTCGCGTCAGCTGCAGTTATTACATTTTTATCTTATCCTATACATTACGTTCTGAACTGATTAATATCTATCAATCAATATTTACTTATAATTTTATGGATAGATCTTAATTTCCAAGTCAAAGTCACTATTAGTACAAAAAATAAGATTATGTAGAGAGAAGTTATCGTTCGCAGGTCGTATGTTTTTTTGAGGTAATAGAAATAAAAATTTCTTTATTGATCTATGCGAACCAAGGTGTTTAAAAATACATTTATTCACATGTAACAAAGTCGACGTTTCGGAGGATTTGTGGCCTCCCTTTTCAAGACTACAAGAAAAAATTTAAAAATTTATTTATAAACCGCAAGCACAAAATTTTAATTAAAGAAC
>UELX01005414.1:0-13849 GCA_900480035.1 Eupelmus urozonus | reverse complement strand
AAGTAGTACAGTACATCGTTTTTTATATTGCGGTATTTTAAATTGCCTTCGAGGCGCTACCGTGCCTCTTGATTTACATAAATATCGATGTAGCTGTAGAAATTTTAAGAAATTTATTTTGTTTGATCATTTGCAGTTCATTGCATAGATTAAAAAAAAGTTTTTTTACAAAACTTTCATGTTTGCGGATTTAAATATAAGTTTATTTTTTATAATTATGTCAAAGCTGAAATCAAGAATTTTTAATTGAAAAAAATAGAAAAATCTAATTTTTTAATTTTATGTATATATTTTTATTATATTTCAAATTATTTTTAAAATAAAATTTTCTACCGTGTGGAGTATATGTGACGTATATAGTTTTACGTGTAATATGCAACTTTACTCAAAAAACTACATATGTTATCAATGAAATTTTTAGGATTTTTAACCACAAAATCTTTATTTTGTAAGCTATTTTTAGTTTATAATATGTTAAATAAATAATTATCGGCTTTCAAATGAAATTATGACTTTTATCATACCATGAAATTAGAGAAACATGCTGAAAAATAATAGTGCGTTTGTATATATGATACCAATTAGCTATTTAGAACGATATAGCTATAAAAAACGATATTCTTAGGCGATTATATTGTAGCTCTCGGAGGTCAAAAAAATATTAAAATTATCATCTGCCAATATTAATAAATAAGTCAAAATATGAATAAAGTTCTCCAATCCTTTAACCACATTATCAGCGCACAGCATTCAGCTGCACATTTAAACCGAATTTTGTAAAAGGTCGGTGCACCCTGCGTACCTTCAATTACCCCCTCCCACTTAGTTAGCAAAAACTAATTAATCCAAATGACGCACACGTATAATAAGCCAGGCGCATACTTATAATATCTACCTGCCCTCGGGCAAACCAGCCCATCAAATACACACACCCATCAACCTTCCCAATCCACCTCCTTATATACCTACATGCTCATACCCACGCAATAATAATCGCGCGCAGCGCGCAAACGGGCTGGGTGCATAATAACAATCAATCCCTCCTGAATAAACCAAGAGACTGCATATAAGCCAGTCCCCCGAAATCGCCCCTTCTCTCTAGCGCCCAAACGGCCCGAGCACGGCTCTCTCTCTGTGACGGCAGCAACAGGCTGCAGCGCGCGCAGGTCGTTGCAGCTGTCCCGGATAAAGAGAAAATTCCTTTATTATTGCCCCCTCTTCATCCCTCTCTTTCTCGCTCTTTCTCCCTCTCTCTCTCTCGGGTAGTTCGACGCTTCGAAGGTGTAGGAGTATAGGCGAGGAGAGAACGAGGGAAGGAAGTTTTAAACGAAGAGAGAGAGAGAAAGAGAGAGAACACGCGTGCACAGACGGCCGGCGTGTAGGGCAGCTTTTTAAAAAAAAAAGGTCGCCCGCTCTGGCTCTGCGTGCTGCGCTGCTCTTGTTTTCGTTGCGGCCTGCATGCGGGACGCGCTGTTGCACCTATGTGCCTTTTCTCTGTGTTAAGGCGATTTTTCGAGTAGCTCTTTTTTTTAGTTGCATGCACCTTTCTTTTGTTGATTTTTAGTTGACAATGTTTTTTTATTAGTGGGTTTACTAGAGTTCAATTCGAATCATGAAACGCAGCATATTTTTATTATCTAAATTTGGCTTTCAAAGATCAAGATTTTTTTATTTAGTCAATTGTAAAAGACAAAAATTAGTGAAGGTGTCATCCTTTTTTACACACTTCATATTTCATTAAAAAACTCCAGTTGTTTTTAAAAATTATTTTTATAATGCTGCAATAGTATAATTACCTACAATTTTATATTTTAATTCTGTGTAATTTTTGTCAATTTTATACCATCCACTAAAACAGAAAACTAATTCTAAAAAAGTAAATGAAATTAAAATTCTTAATTTCACCTGTATTGCTTGAGTATACAAAAATGCAGTTGTTTGAACGATGCGTAACGCAGTAGCTTCTTTCAGAAGAACCGTAAAGAATTGAATAATCCTCTAAGAAAAAGATTCTCAAAAGGTGAAAAGGGCAAAGACAATGAACCATCAAATTCGTATACATAACGGAAAAAAACTATTTCTTTCTTTTGAAATTAACGAAAATGCATACAAAGAATGGAAAGAGTGTAAGTAAATCTTATTAAAAATTTGTTTACAAAATAATTCCCAATTAAAAATGCACATATTTAAGGAAAGTATAAATTAAAAGAAATAACAATATTTAATATCATGGCTGAAACAGTAAAATAAAATAAGGAAGTGCGTCACCACCTTATCTCGTTAGTTTGAACGTAATGGAAATGATACAAATTTAAAATTTAATTTCTCAAAAAACAAAAAGCAATTTTTATGGTATAAATGACAATATTCATGCAGAGAAATGTCAGAAAAAATCGAATTGCCGCTTTCCCAAAAACCAATGATTCACCCAAACAATCGAAACATAAAAAAAATAACGGACCAACAAAGCTCCAAATTTCCACAGCCCATAAACAATACCATTAACCCATCTCTCCCTCAAATCGCCCGTCGCTGACGAGCAGCCAGTAAAACTCCCATAAAACTCATTGACGGCAATAATGCACTGCATAGCAAGCGCACCACTCACCACCTCAGCTTTCTACCGCTCTACCCATACCATACACACACACACACACAGCTCTCTCTCTCTCCGAAAAGCAGAAAAAAAGGCAAAACAAGCGGGGCTCCCTCGTGCGAGCGCTGCATTTTGGCAAGGTGCTATACCTACTGCAGATGACGCACGAGGACCGCTGAGAGGGAGAAGAGAACGCGTGCATATATACAGGGATGATGCGCTTCTTTGCATTTATGCGCTTCTCTTTTCGGGACCTTTCGGCTCTGGGACTGTCCCCGCGCATGCGGGAGATTTTCTGGCTGATGTAAAACGTTTGTTGTCGTTGAAATCTATGCGCATATCTATGCGGTTTTCTTTGGGGCTCTTTAAATGTATATAGCTACCTGTATAGGTATTTTTTGTTACTGAGATAGATATACGTAAAAAATATTTTCTTTAATGATTAAATCTGTTATTTTTTAAATTGTTTGCGTTTTAATTTATACATAATAGTTATTCATAGTTCATAACGGAACGATCGTTAACATGTTTTGCAACGTTCCAAAACGTTACGAAAAACTGCAAGCTTCCCACCCCTCAAACCACCTTTAAAAAATTCCCCTCAAAGCTCTAAAAAAAAACGCAAAACTCACCAAAGCGCGCAAAATCCCAATCGAAGCGCATTTCGCGCCGCAACAGCGTCGAAAAACGTGGCCGAAAATCGGCACACGCGCCAGAGCCCAACAACCCCAAACGGCGCACGCATCGCAACAGCCCAGACTCTCCTCGAGGCCAGCTCGCGCGCAACGTCCCAAAAACATCGGGCCCCAGAAAACTCGCCCCTCGCGCAAAAGTCCCCCCTGATCCCCCCATATAGCAGACTCAGATAGAGGGAGAGACAGAGACAAGGTGTATTGTCGGTAGGCGCACGAAAAACGGACCAATAGCCGGCCGGCTTCCAGCCGCTCAGCCGTCGCAGCGCAATTTGAAAGCTAGCCTCTCATTGGCTCTTGGAGCTCAGTCCGTCTCGCTCTCCCCTTTTCGAAACGCGATGCCTGCGCGCGGCTGCTGATGTATAGTGTTGTACGATGCTAGTACGCCAGCGGCGGCCATAACGCGTGAACCAGCGTGAGAGAGTTCAGGGAGTGAGGAAACGGACACGAACGCTATTGGCGTGTAGCGTGCAACGCGTATATATATACACATCTGTATATAGGTATAAATTTTCGAATTTATAGATATACGTAGACAGTCGGCCGGATTGTGGAAGTAGCCGAGAGAGCGCTGTGATACGCTCGTTCAAATATTTCCGTTTTTCCGCGAGTTTCAACTGCAGCACGAGAGAGAGAGAGAGAGAGAGCTGCATCTCGTCGCGGCTCGCTTTAAAAAAAGAGCGAAGGAAAGAAGGTTTTTTCCTAGGGCGCGCCGCCGCGGATATACATAATAATTAAGTTCGTGCTTGCGTGCGATTGGTGAATGTGCGAGCTCACTCGAGGAGCAACAGCGGCGGCAATAGAAGCAGTAGCCCTCGCGGCGGAGCGCGACTTTAATGGTGTTGGTGAGCAGCAGCAGCAGCAGCAGCAGCAGCCGGTGGCCTCTCATCACGGGATGCAGCGCGGTGAGCCGCAGTTCGACGTAGACGAGGAGCTTAACGTGAGCGGGCGCACGACCAACAGCAGCGGCTGCTGCGATCTTGATGCCCTCGATGCGCTCGACACCTCGGCAGAGGAGCTCGAGCTAGCCCCGGCTAGGCCACTGCTCAGGAAGCTCTCCTTCGACAACTCCATGGACCTGAGCGAGGACGAGGCCATGAGCGCCGAGGACAGGACGCCCTCGCATGCCACCTTGACAGGTCCGCGATTATCTATCTACTCTCTTTGCTCTCTCTATACTATTACATGATCTTTCGATCGAGCGGAGCAGTCTATTGGGCGCCGCCACGCTTCTTCCTTTCTTTCTGGCCTTCTGCCCCTTTTTTCAGACATGTTGCTCCAAACGCAGGCTCGCGCGCCCCTCTCTTTCTCTCGCTCTCGAGAGCTCACGTTGCCAGTTTACGAGGCTCGGACGACGCTGCGGGAAAAGACATTTGCTGAGGCTAGAGGACATTTGGCAGTCTCGACATTTCGATTTTCGCAGCTGCTTTAGCTTTGTGCTTTTCCGATATACCTACACGCGAGACGGCTGCGTTTCTTAGCTTGCTTCGAGTTTATTTCTGTTGGAGAAGCATTGATGGTTTAGCAGTGACTCATAGCTGCTGGATTCTTTTTCAGCATGTCTACCTTCTCTTTAATAGAGCCAGAATCAATTTATTTTTACTTGATGGTTACTTGATGGAAAATTTAAGGATTCATTAATCCTCCAATAGTTCTTATTCTGTCAATTTGGAGCAAAATCTATTATCTATTTCATTACTAATCAAGCATGTTGATACTTTTTTATCATTTAAAGGATAACAAAGCTAAAATTACTAAATTAATGAATTAATTAAAAACTTTAAAAAATATATTAAAATTTGACAGTTTCAAAATACTAATAATATATTAGTCAATGAATCTTATTTCTTTTTAAAGTCGATATTATTAATAAAAAATAACTATGAGTTTGATAAGGCTGTAAAAATAATATGTTAACAAAATATAAATTTTATTATTGAGACAAACATATTTAAAATGATGCATTTCACTGCTTGGCTTTTAAAAACTAGCTTTCACTTGTCCTTGAGCTATATTCTGTAATGCCTGTTAAAAAATATATGTTAAAAAATTTAGGTTTCCTTATGCAAACTAATATTTTTTTAAAAAGTACATTTAATATAATAAAAATAAATATAATTAACAAAATAAGATTATTTAAAATTTATGTAACTGTAGTAAAAACATTTCAATTTCTAAATAAATCTTAATATTTATATTTATGGACATTATAAATGTTTGAAGGTAAAAACAATTTTAAAAAGGAATATTTATTAAAACAACAAATTGCAATATTCTTCATATAAAAATATTTTATAAAGACAGCTATCACTAAGCCAGTTAAGAATCCTTTGTTCCTCTATAACTTTACAAGCTGCATACAAATGTAATCCTTCAATTCTTTTTACTTCCTATAATTTATTTTATTTATAAATTATGTTTCATTTGCAGACAATAAATAAATATATATAATAAATATAAATTTTTTTATATATTATTATATAAAAATCCTTAGTACAAAAAGTTTTTGTGAACAATAATTATTGTTAATTCCAAATAATATATCAGTTTTAAAATTTAATTGTAAAATATGATCGGTAGTATATTTGTATGTGTCCGATCTATTCACATCCACTTAAAAGCACATTCTTGATTGTGTTCATTGCTAGTTCAAAGCATGATGTAATTTATGTGCCATGCCTTTGATAAAACTTGCCTTTGATAATGATAATTAAAATAAAAATGATATGCATAAATTCATAGTATAATTGATATTATTTTGAGACAATGTTATATTTTGCATATTTATAAAAATATTAAACTTATTACTAATAATTTAAAAATACTAAAATATTAAATATTTGATTAATTAGAAAAACATATAACAAGTCATTCAATTCCATTATTTTCTTTGTTTACAGCTCCAATGGGAATCAAACAGAGTCACCGAGATGGACAACAATCCAGAGTCCAGGCCATGGCATGTAGTCCACCTTATAAACGAGTACGTGCCTTAAGATTGTTTGACTCTCCAGCAACACCAAAAACTCTAATTGAAAAGAGTGCAATGCACACACCCATACCAAACAAAGGAACAAGACTATTTCATGCAGACAAACCTAAAGCAGTCCCAACATGTTACCACAGCAAATCGGAAAAACCAGCAGCAAATATTAACCCCTTCACTCCAAATGGGATGCTGCTCACTGCAAGAAAAAGAACCAGATCTAAACGAAGCTTACTTGGGTGAGTTTTAGTTATTATAAAACTAATAAGTTGTTTACTCTTTATAAATATTAAATTTAATAACATAATAATTAATAAAATCTAAAGATTACAACTTAATTTTGATACACTTTATCACGTTAATATTTTTATGGTGCAATGATAATTTTTATTAGTTTATTAAAAATTAGTCTTTATAATTATGAATCCCTAAACTATGAACACCAAAAAAATACGCGTCCAATTTAATCTGCAAACAGATCACCAGAACTGCGAATACCGAAATTCGATCTGTTCGACTCGGAGGAATCGGACAACGATCTTGAACAACCAACAAAGCGGGTGGCTTTACAGGAATCTAATATATCGCGCTACTACCAGGAGTTCCTCGAGCTCGAGCTTCTTGGCACCGGTGAATTTGGCTCCGTATATAAGTGTACTCACCGTCTAGATGGTTGCAATTACGCGGTGAAAAAGAGCATAAAACCGGTGGCTGGTTCAGCCAACGAAAAGAATGCTTTGAACGAGGTCTATGCGCACGCGGTGCTAGGCAAGCATCAGCACGTAGTCAGGTACTACTCGGCCTGGGCGGAAGATAATCACATGATCATACAGAACGAGTATTGCAACGGTGGAAGTCTTGCCGATACGATCGCCAAAATGAAAAAGGAAAACAGGCACTTTTCCGAGGCAGAGCTTAGGCAGCTGTTGCTGCACGTCGCCGAGGGACTCAGATATATTCATAGCATGCAATTGGGTAAGTTCATCAAAATATAAAAATTTAACTTGATCCTTTTTTTTATTAATGAACTTTGAGTTATTTTTTCATATTTTTGATATATATTTCATGATGTTAAGTTTGAATAAACTTAAGCTTTCAAAAATAATAGAATTAAATAAGCAAATTTTTCTTTTTCTTTTATAAATAGTGCATATGGATATTAAACCGGGAAACATCTTCATATCACGGGAGAAAAGTCAGCTGCGAGTGAACTATGACTCAGCCGACGACGGTTTTGACGAAGAAGAGACCGAGGAGGAGATCACCTATAAAATCGGCGATCTGGGACATGTCACTTCGATAAACAACCCGCAGGTGGAGGAGGGCGACTGCAGGTACCTACCGACCGAAATTCTACGTGAGGATTTCACACACCTGACCAAGGCCGACATATTCGCGCTGGGACTAACAATGTACGAGGCGGCTGGGGGTGGTCCCTTGCCCAAAAACGGTCCTGAATGGCATGTAATCAGGGATGGTAAACTTAACGAATTACCGCAGTATAGCAGGGACCTCAATGATTTGCTCAAGGTATATACATTTTCTAAAATTTTACGTATTACACAAGTATTTTAAAAATTTATTTATAATACTTTTCCTTTCTTTAAAAGTTAAAAGCGTTCTTTGATAAAATTCCAATTGAATCATTTAGCGAAAATGTTCAGGGTCTGCGGCTTTCAAAAACGATACTTCCTTTTTGGCTATCGTACCACTCGGCTCCTTATTCACTAGTTAGCAAAACTTATTAACTTAAATTCATATATTAAAATCATAAATTCAGCTATAACAATTTGAATTTCCTTTGTGACATCATAGGTCTCGTATTCTTTAAAGGTAACCGCTATAGTGTCGGTACAAGATTTTCATACGATTATTTCTCCTTTAATTTCTTCTAACTATTTAAATATTATAAAAAAAAAAAAAATTTATGCAAATTCTCTATTGTCTTATTTCAACAAAATAATTTTAATCGTCAATTTTACTTACTAATTTTCACAAAATGTAAATAATAAAAATGTAACTTACAAAAACAGTAAAAAAAGTTTTAAAAAACTTGTTTTATGACCACTAGTGTTTTGGTACCACTAAATCGTAACGTACATAAGATGCAAATTATCTGAACCACCTATGACTCATACATTGACCTGAAAATGCTAATCATCGATACTTAATACGATACTATCCCGTATAAATAAGATTGTATAAAAAGTAAAGCAAAAAATATCCTAGTGAAAATGAAATACGGTTTATTTCTTCCCAATCCCGTCGAAAATTTTCAAATAATTTAACGACAATTTCTAAGTATTCTGATTTGGGATATATATCAATAAAACACATCCCTTCTTTCTCTCTGTTACAGCTGATGATTCATCCAAATCCGGAGATGCGACCTTCAGCGGTGAGCCTGATCCAGCACCGGGTGCTCAGCCCCAACGGCAATAAGACCAAAGCCCAGCTACGCCGTGAACTCAATGCCGAGCGTCTCAAAAATGAGATTCTTTCAAAGCAATTGCAAGAGGCGGCTAAGTGCCTAAAAACCATTGCACCTAATATGGTGGCGCTAAATGGCACCGGCGTAGCGGCGGGTATTGTCGGCGCGGCTGCTGGGGCTGTTAGTGGCGGTTACAGGCTCAGGCCCACGCCTACAAGGACATCGTCGCGTGCTATCGGCAAAAAGGTCAATCGCAGCAGCAGCACTACCAACTTCTGAAAAGAAGCAAGCAAGCAAGCCAAAAGATAGAGCTGTGTTTTTCCTTCTTGATTAACTCATATACTATTTTTCTTCTTTTTAATTTTGTCTTGTTTTGATTATAACGCGGTAGGTACTCTGTGCGAAGTAAGACAGAGATAGAAGAAAGAGAAAGTGGGAGTTAGGTGTGCGGTGCCCTTGGGCGTCCATTTGTATTGTGATATCCGGTTATTACTATTTTAGTCCTTAAGTTTTTGAAAAGAGAAAGAGAGTGAGAAAGAAAGAGAGTGAGAAAGAAAGAGAGTGTGTGAGAGAGAGAGAGAGAGAGAGAGAGAGCGCGCATTGTTTCCATTCGTTTAGGATATTGAAGACCTTGAGCAGAAGTGAACGCAATTTTTTTCTTCATTTTACGAGGATGTGAATGTGACTCATTGATTTTTAAGATAAGAATATTTTTATACATCTGTTTTAGAAAAGCCCTCTACATTATTAAAAAAAATTTATATCAGCGTAAGTTTGAAACTATTCAAACTGAGAAAAAAAAGAAGTTTACATTCCATGAAATCAAGAAAATACAGTTTTAAACGTTAGTTTTGCTCACGGTCTTTGTTCGAGATTCAATAACGTCTTGAAGTTAACTTCGACTTTGTTGTATGCAGAGTGAAATTGCTAATCCATTTGAATATGTACGAAGTGTAAATATTAAGAGAAATCCCCTTGTTACATCGCGCTTTTTTAACTACATCGATCTATAAAAATCAATTGCATGAGCTGACATTATTTGCATTAATTATCATACATTCCATTTTTCATATTCAATTAAAGAGTTACATACATATATTTGATAAGGAATCATTTAGTATACATTTGTTATCAGAAATTTAATGATCCGTAATTGAAGCGTTCTTTGGAAGAAGGGCGTATATCCTATTTAATTAACATTGCTTATAGGCCCTTCTTCCAAAGAACGCTTCAATTTTGATTTTCATTACCAATATCATATATGATTGTCTTGCAAACAATACACCCACAGTTTTACTTCAAGATTTCTAAAATAATTATTTTTGCTGTTTTTTATTTTTAAAGTATACAATGCATGATTATTTTACAATTTGCATGCAGGACAATTTACAAATACTTTACAAAAAAATCATTATTTTTATAAGTAGCAGTAAGGAACATAATGTACAATAAATTGATTTTTCGTTTGTTTGAAATTACAATCATGAAATTTAAAGTTGTTTGTAAGCAACTAATAAAATAATAAGTATAGTCAGTGATTTACCGAATATTTATTTCAGGCTTTATTCACATTATTTTAAAAATTTCTTCAGAAAAAAGAGATTTAATTTTTACTTTTACAAAACTGACTTAGTTTTTATTTTTTAATGTCACCTCGCTATTAATAATTTATTAGATATAAAAAATAAAGTCTGCAATTTGACTCTGTATAGGACTGTCGGGGGTCAAAGCGTTTTGAGTTGATGGTAGCCGATCATATATTTTCCTTTTTTTAAAATTAAATTATTTTTATAGTGATTTTAAAAGTCTTCTAATCCTAAAAAAGATTCACTAATTACATACTAACATACTTCTTTTATCGCTAACATTATTGTGTTGTATAGTACATTATATAAAATATTTTTATATCCATGTATAATAAACTTTAGGGGCGAAAGTCATATTTTTTCCTAGTTTAGTCAGCGTTAATGGTTAATTAATTATTTTTTCTTGCTTACTAAATGAAAGCAGTAACTTGCTTTCCAATGATTATTGTTGCGTCTCATTATACTGACAATTAAGAGGAATGAATCAATTTTTTTAAAAAGCGTATTTCATCGTTTTTCGGATATTAAAAAAAATATGAGGAGGTTTTTACAGATTCGGAGAAGATTTTTGCTTTTAATCAGGAATAAAAGTGATAAAAAAAGTTCTTAGGAGACAACAATTAATTTTTTCGCAAAAGTTGAAAAGTACACTTTTTGGTTGGATAAAAGTGTCCGGCTAAAGCGAAAATGCTACATCCCGTTTGTACCAACCACCTTGATAAAAAAATCTTTGTCGATTGATTGCCTATGTTATTATCCAGTAATTCGTGGGAAAAATAAAAATTTCTTCGTGTAAACGTAAATTGTCCAAAAAACGTTTGGCGCGCAAATGAAAAAATCGTTCTTGCCGTGCCTTTTTACAAAACTTGTAATATTTAAAAAGAAATACAAAAAAAAAAACGGAAAGTAAAAAATCATTAACTTGAGCGTTGTCAATTACTAAAATCTTCTCGTACTACAAAGGTATGAATGAACTGCGATATATATGTGTATATTCTCAATCGGGTAATAACGAAAATAAAAAATAAAAGAGGGCATATAAATGAATTTTTTGTCCGATGAATCCTGCGCTTGTAATATAGTATATCTTTTAGACTGCGTTTTTCGTTTACCTATCATTAATTATGGACTTTTAATCATTAATTCATTTCGTTTAAACCGAAGTCACATCGTTGCAAAGTGTCACTCGTTGTTTAACCATTGTTAAGTCTACCTCATGTGGGATGTTGAATCGACAATATTTTGCGTTTATAACAAACATTAATATTCATTTAAAAAATGATCAAAAAATCAAACCATTAAGTATCTTATTAAACTACCTACGGAAGATCAGCTATTTTTATAAGAATTATAAGTAAGAATAAAAAGGATAAAAACGAAATTAACAGAAGTATACGAATTTGCATGTGTTATAGATAATGCGAGATCATTGTCTGTAAATAAACAAACTGCATAGATTATATTTCCGATAATAAATTAAGGACCGATTCAAAACAATCCAAACCGAGGGAGAAGTTTGTTGAGACGATGAAAAAAAAATGTGATCGTAGTTGGGTATATGATGAATGTACGTAAGCGGGAGAATAAGAAGAATTGTGTCAGCGTGGGTGGATCCCCGTACGCCTTAGTTATATTGACACAACCGTGAGAAAATGAGAGTTAATTTTTTTCTATAAAAAAAAAAATGTTGTAAAAGACATGTATGCGCGGCTGATGGCCGTTGACTTACAGACACGACGTCGCTATTTGTTATTTTTTATTGCTCTCAATAATGATTATAGGGGAAAATGGGGCAAAATCGGTGCGAAATTATAATAAAAACATTTTTATTATAACAATAATGAAAAATCTCGCCTTTACTCTATACCCATCATTCGCCGATTTTGTCCCACGGTACAGAAAATTATAAAAGTGCCTATTTCGCACATTTATTTAACCTGCATATTGCGAATTTAAAGTATAGTATTACCTGCACTATTATAATTATAATTTAAAAATCAAAGCTAAATTTACCGAAACTTGTAATCGAAACAACTTGTACTGAGGTATTTACTTTCTTCTCTATCTTTTTTTATCTATTACTACGAGATATCAATGATAGGCGCAACTGCGTAATGTTTAAAAATAGTACCTGTTATTATTAAACTTTCCCCTATATCAGTAATATTTTGTAACAAATTAAAAATATAAAAAAAAAAACAATAAAATGAAAGTGCAAAAAACAGAAGTGATCATGGCATGTTTTATACCTTGCTCATCATTTTCGTACTATGGAACTAAAGTATTTTTATTATGCTTGTAGGAATTTCTTATGTATAATTCTTTTGTATAGATATCCTGGCGAATTGTAAATTCGTTTTATGTTTTAAACTTTAACTTTTTGTACGATACAGCAAGATTATTATATTATTTTCAAATTATTTATTTGCAGTATTTTTTTATCTTCAATAAATAACTTTAAACTTATTAATTTGTTGCTTTTTATTTTTCCTATTGAATGACTTTTTTTAAACTGAATTAATTTGAAAACTTTTCCTAAAATATTTCATTTTTAAAGTAAAAGAAATTATTTATTTTGTATAAACTTAAAATGGATAAAAGTAAGATATGTTGATGCATGAGAAATGAAAAATCGGAGCAATCATATTGTTAAAAAAAAAAGCAAACATCTAAAAGAAGAAAATGGACACGTGAAAAAAATCAAGATAAATTTTAAAATAAATAGAAAAAATGAATGCTTCCAATAAAAGACAAAACTGTAGCAACAGCAGCGGCAGTAACACAGATTGCTAGGGTCGGTCGAAGTATCTATTATTGTCCATAAATCGATAAAGATTCGTTAGAGCTGCGCCCCTAATGCTGCCAGACCTACATACAGCCGTATATTCTACAACGAACGACCCCAAAAAAGGACGCTATCCTAGGTATAGGCAGATAGGTAAGCTGGTACAACAGACGCTCACAGTAAACGCTGAGGAGGCAGGCCCTCTTGGATAATTCCCGGAAAACTCTCGCTTGAGTCGCTTTTCCTTAGTCGCAGTACAGTGACTCGCAGCACAGTTCCGTGATGATATATAAATATAAATTAGAAGTCGTTTCGTCGTATTAAACTCTATTAATATTTAAAAATGTAGGGAATTGGACGTCTAACTGCAGCAGGGACACTGTTGCATGTTTAAGAAAATCGGAGTTCTGGAATATTTATCTAGAGATCGACCTAAAAATCGGGAGCTGTAAGAAGACAGTGGCAGCAGGGGAAAATGGCTTGTTTTGATGCTTTGTGCGAGAGGCTGAAACGGCTCTTCGAAATTAAAAAAAAGCAGAGCTCTAAAGATGCAGAAGTGCTGAATGCGAGCTCGATTATTTACGTCAATCCATTCGCGCCGATCGATACGGCCGATCTTCTCACAAGTATCAGTGAAACGTGCAATGTCCGCAGGAAGAAGCGCAGGAATGGGTGAGAAATCGGAATCGTCCGCATGCTTTCCTTTCTTTTTTTTTCTTTTTTTTCTTTATTCAGAGAGCTACTGGCTTATCAAAGTATTGAGTATGTTGCCT
>UELX01005413.1:0-13853 GCA_900480035.1 Eupelmus urozonus | reverse complement strand
AACTCGTTCGGTATAGTTGCTAATAACACACTTGGGCACATGCTGCACTCGCTACGCTCGTGCGTCAACTCGTGCCCACGTGCGTTATTGGCAGCTATACCTCACTTGTTAAACAATGTACTATTAACAAGCAATACTCACCCAGTTATTCGGCGAATACGAGGGTGGGTGAAAGCAACGAGATATGTTTTTGTTTTTTTTTTGCTTCACTAAGCGCCGAGGGCACATTGCAAATAGTGCTGGCGCCCCCCTCACTACGAATGCACTATAAAATTTATTTCTTGGAGATTTTGGCTACCTTTAACCACGAATTCGAGGTCTAAAATTCAAAATAGCGGACACTTATATTTCTATTATTACACTTATCGACATAAAATTTGTTTCTTGGCGGTCGAAGCTACTTCTAACCGCGAATTTATGTCCGAAAATTGAAAATGGTGAATTCAAAATGGCCGACTGCTATATCATCATGATTGGATTTATCGCTATGAAATTTGTTTCTTGAAGGTTTTTGCTACTTTTAACCACGAATTGGAGGTCTAAAATTAAAAATGGCGAATCCGACATGGCCGAAAATTATATTCGAATCATTAGATTTCTCGCTATAAAATTTCAATTCTGAGCCTAGTTAAAATTTTCTGCGACAGTTCCTTCACCGGTTTTCCAAGGTGTGACCTGCCAACTTCCGATTAAATTAGCAGGTCACATGGGTTATTATTAATCAAAATATAGTTTCATATACTAACGGGGTTTGTTTACGGCAAAAAAGCGGAAAATTCTGAGCTCAGTTAGAATTTTCTGCGACAGTTCCTTCACCGGTTTCCCAAGGTGTGACCTGCCAACTTCCGATGAAGTTAGCAGGTCACATGGGTTATTTAAAAAAGAAAAAAGTAAATTATCATAAACTGTGATAACGGAGTTTGTTTACGACAAAAAGCGGCAAATTCTGAGCCTAGTTAGAATTTTCTGCGACAGTTCCTTCACCGATTTTTCAAGGTGTGACCTGCTAACTTCCGATGAAGTTAGCATGTCACGTGATTTTTCTAGGAAAACAAGTTGCGGCAAAATATTGAACTTCACGGATAATTTACGACAAAATATGCACCTATAAGTTTTTCGCTCCATGAAAGTTGTCCTGCCAACTTCATGGGCGTTATGAAAGATCTTTCAAAGCTTGTAACTTTTTAGTTTCTGCACTATTTAAGACGTTTAAAATCATAAAAAAATGATGAATAGTTTTTTCGTAAAGTTCAGTACTTTATTGTTCAGATTGAATTTGTTTACATCAGGATCCTACATAATTGAAAATCTAAAATATTATTTTTTAAACTTTTAAAAACAACGATTGATCAAACCTTTATTTTTGGTAATTTTCGGCCTTGATCAAATGTATAAACTTTATTTTATTGACGCTCACGAAAAACTTTATGAAAATGAAGATATTCATTTTTTCTAAAAGGTCCGCAGCTCCCCTATGCTATATTATATTCTGTATAAAAGAAAAACGGCCACATTGATAGCGCAAATTGATAAAGATATTCATGCATTTAAAATATAAACAAAATTAAATCACATAATATTTCTTTATTATTTTTTTATTTTTTCAATTTATTTATTTTTACTTCTATTAATAATTTAAAATAAATACGTTATTTTGTTATATCTTTAAATATATTACTTATACAAAATATTTTTGTAAATTTTTAAACTCTAATATAAATTTATAAGCACTAACTTGGTCCTCTTAATATTTTACTTGCAGTGTCGATGATAAGAGTATATATTATATTTTATTTCAGCTCTCGTATAAAATTAGAAGCTAAATGTATTTTTAAAATGGTTCTCTTAGACATATTTTCTACTTATTACAACAAAGAAAATTAATAAAAGTGAAAAGGTTTGAATTTTTTCATGACGCAATTAATAATTCTTATCATAAATTTTTCAGTTATTTGAAGCAATAATAATATTCAAGGATTGTTCAATTTTGCAAAGGATAGACTCATGTTTTTAAATCCGGAGCGGAGATACAGTTGATAATGCTGACTTATTTCGTGCTGAATATTACATTTAAATTTCCCGCTAAAAAGATGTATAAATGTTGGTAACACTTATCAAAAGTAGCTACTCTCATATATTTCGATGCGGACGACGGACGGTTTATGCAGTTCTGCACTCTGCCTGCAGTTCCAGCTATATCGGCACTATTTTACGAAAATAAACGAGAATCTTTAATAATGTGTGATTTTGTCCATTTCTTTCTTGTATCAGTTTAGTATACACGTGCAGCGTTTTTCTGCACCTTGTATATGATTTCTTTGCACAAATAGACTGTCTACTGCTACCTTATAAACTATAAACATCGATCATGGCGGTACCATCAACATCATTGTCCACCCGAAATAAAAAGCATTTTATGGGCGTTCCTGCCCCATTGGGATACGTTGCAGGTGTTGGCAGAGGGTGAGTAACGTGTATTAATTATATGAAATATAGATTACATTAATTATAAATGAACTACCATATAAAATAGCTTTATGATTTTTCTAACCTAAAAATTGTGTATTTTATTTTTTCCACAGAGCAACTGGATTCACAACACGTTCTGATATCGGACCTGCTCGAGATGCTAATGACGTTTCGTAAGTATTAAAATTATTATTAACTTTAATAATATCTGACACTAACTTGGTGTTTATTTTCTTGCAATATGTTTACAGAGATGATAGACATGCTCCACCAACAAAGCGAGCTAAAAAGAAAGAAGAAGAGGAAGAAGATGATGAAGATCTCAATGATTCAAATTATGATGAATTTTCTGGATATGGAGGTTCATTGTTTAGCAAGGTATATGAGTTATTTATTTATCAATTGTATAATTATAAGTCTTAAAAGAAGGCATCCATGAAAACTGTAAAAATAAGTAAGTTATGGGATAAAAATGGTACAGACACTTTAGATGATTCTTATGCTTTTGTTTTTAGAGTCCATAAATATCTCTCCCTAGTAGTATTCTAAAACTAATATTATATTTAATTGATTCTCCTTGATTCAAAATTTGTTCAACCTATTTATTTTAAAATATATACAAGGTACTTTAAATATTTTTTACTTTATAATCATTGTTTTTTAAAGTAAGATATATACAAAATTTCAATCTTATATTTTATCATATTTAGGATCCATATGATAAAGATGACGAAGAAGCTGATGCAATTTATGAAGCAATTGATAAAAGGATGGATGAAAAACGTAAAGATTATAGAGAAAGACGGTTACGTGAAGAATTAGAACGTTACCGACAAGAAAGACCAAAAATTCAACAGCAATTTTCAGATCTCAAAAGAGATCTAGCAGGTGTTTCTGAAAGTGAATGGAGAAATATTCCAGAAGTAGGAGATGCTCGAAATCGAAAACAAAGAAATCCTAGAGCAGAGAAGTTTACTCCTTTACCAGATTCAGTATTAGCAAGAAATTTGGGTGGTGAAACTGCAACAAGTATAGACCCTACAAGTGGATTAGCTTCTATGCTGCCTGGAGTAGCTACACCTGGAATGTTAACTCCAACTGGTGATCTAGATTTAAGAAAAATTGGACAAGCAAGAAATAATTTGATGAATGTTAAACTAAATCAAGTATCAGATTCTGTAGAGGGTCAGACTGTTGTAGATCCAAAAGGTTATCTTACAGATTTACAAAGTATGATTCCTTCTTATGGTGGAGATATTAAGTAAGTAACTTTAATAACAAAATTTAATTTCTTTTGAAACCTTTGTCGAATTTCATAAGTATCAAATTGTAATGTTTTCTTTTATTTTTCAGTGACATTAAAAAAGCTCGATTGCTTTTGAAGTCCATTAGAGATACTAATCCAAATCATCCACCAGCATGGATAGCTTCAGCACGTTTAGAAGAAGTTATTGGAAAAGTACAGGCTGCAAGAAATTTAATTATGAAAGGATGTGAAGTAAATCCTTCTTCTGAAGACTTATGGTTAGAAGCTGCAAGACTACAACCACCAGATACAGCAAAAGCTGTAATTGCTCAAGCTGTAAGACATATTTCAACTTCTGTTAAAATTTGGATAAAAGCAGCAGACTTGGAAACAGAAACAAAAGCAAAAAAGAGAGTATATCGCAAAGCTTTAGAACACATTCCCAATTCTGTGCGATTATGGAGAGCAGCAGTAGAATTAGAAGAGCCTGAAGATGCTCGCATCCTACTAAGTCGTGCTGTTGAGTGTTGTCCAACAAGTGTAGATTTATGGTTAGCATTGGCTAGATTAGAAACATATGATAATGCTAGAAAGGTATTAAATAAGGCCAGAGAAAATATTCCTACAGATCGACAAATATGGACTACAGCAGCCAAATTAGAAGAAGCAAATGGAAACAAACACATGGTTGAAAAAATTATTGACAGAGCAATTTCTTCATTGAGTGCAAACGGAGTTGAAATAAACAGGGAGCATTGGTTCAAAGAAGCAATGGAAGCAGAAAAAGCAGGGGCTGTTCATTGCTGTCAAATTATTATCAAATCAATTATTGGATCTGGTGTTGAAGAAGAAGATAGAAAACATACGTGGATGGAAGATGCAGAAATGGTAAATATTTATGTTTTTCAAATTAACTCATTCAGAGAAATAATTTAAATAAATTATAAGTAATCGAAATTAAAATTACTTAATACTTTTATTTTTAATTTTCAGTGTGCTCAACAAGGAGCACTTGAGTGTGCAAGAGCAGTTTATGCATATGCATTGAGTGCATTTCCAAGCAAAAAGTCCATTTGGCTCAGAGCAGCTTATTTTGAAAAGACATATGGTACCAGAGAATCCCTGGAAACTCTATTACAAAGAGCAGTCGCTCATTGCCCTAAAAGTGAAGTTCTTTGGCTTATGGGAGCTAAATCGAAATGGCTGGCGGTAAGTTTGACTTTTTAATAAAACAAATTAATTAATTTAATTTTAAAATATAGAATAAAATTTTATATCTTATCCGATTGATAGGGAGATGTACCAGCTGCTAGAGGAATTTTATCGTTGGCTTTCCAAGCAAATCCTAATTCTGAAGACATTTGGTTAGCTGCTGTTAAACTTGAATCTGAAAATTCCGAATACGAAAGAGCAAGACGTTTATTGGCAAAAGCTAGAGCTTCAGCTCCTACACCCAGGGTAATGATGAAAAGTGCAAAATTAGAATGGGCATTGAATGACCTTGACGCAGCTTTGCAACTATTAAAAGAGGCTATTGAGACCTTTGACGATTTTCCAAAATTATGGTTAATGAAAGGACAGATTGAAGAGCAAAAAAATCAATTGGAAAAAGCAATTGAAACATACAATCAAGGCGTAAGTTAAAAATTATTTATTAAAGTAATTATAACGATTTTTAAATATCATACTTTACTAAGTAAAACGAAAATTTGAGAATTGAATTGATGTTTAATACAAAGGCTAATGTAAAATTTATTTTCCAGATCAGAAAATGTCCAACATCGATACCTCTTTGGCGTTTACTAGCTCAATTAGAAACTAAAAGAAATCAATTTACCAAAGCACGTTCAGTTTTGGAAAAAGCACGTCTTCGAAATCCCAAGAACGCAGAACTTTGGTTGGAAGCAATTAGAAATGAAATGAAATCTGGAGGAATGGGTAGAGAAATGGCAAATAAATTGATGGCAAAAGCCTTACAAGAATGTCCGACTTCTGGCTTGCTTTGGGCTGAAGCAATTTTCATGGAGCCACGACCTCAAAGAAGAACTAAAAGTATCGATGCTCTCAAAAAATGTGAACATGACGCTAACGTTCTTCTCGCTATTTCGAAGTAAGTAAAAAATTTAATTTTTATTGTAATAATAGGAACTTTTATTAGTGTAATAAAATATTTTAACATTATTACCATTTTTATAAAATTTTCTTTTTTTGTTTATTTTAGAATGATGTGGTGTGATCCTAATAAGATCCAAAAGTGTAGAGAATGGTTCAACAAAACAGTAAAAATAGATCCAGATTTAGGCGATGCATGGGCATACTTTTATAAATTTGAACTTCTAAATGGAACTGAGGAACAGCAGGAGGAAGTAAAAAAGCGATGTGTAACAGCTGAACCTCATCATGGAGAAAACTGGTGTAAAGTTTCGAAAGACATTGCAAACTGGTGCCTAAGTATAGATCAAATTTTGGTTTTAGTTGCAAGAGAATTACCCATTCCAATATAATTTGGAAATTGACTAATTTGTTGTGCGTAAAGTATGATAGAATTTCATCAATTTTTAGATTCACCGATAAAAATTTCAATTTAATTCCGCTGTAAAGTCGACAAAAATTTATAAACCCTAGATTTAGTTGGTTTAAATTTATTTAAACCTTTGTACATATAATAAATAAGGATTTAATATTTAATAACTACATTTGACGTTATTATTTTAGACCAGTTTTTGAAAATTAGTCAATAAAAACATTATAAATTAACAAATTTTATTTTTAAATATTATTTTATTGATTAAATTCAATTTCTTATGTATTACTGACATTAATTTCTTTTATTTTTTCTTTTAAATAAAATATGAAAAAATGCTCAAATATTTAACATTTTTTTTTGTTATAATTTTAAAAAACTATACATTATAAGTTTTTAAAAAATAATCTACATGAACTTCTCTAATTGGAATAAAAGTCCTTATGTCTAAGGTTTACAAAACAAGTCATTTACCTTGCAGAATCCATATATATCTGTCCATGAAAACGTCTATATAACAAGTTGAAAAGTTTTATTTTAAAGGATAGTATTTCTAATATAGTAGCAACTTGATAAAATAGAAATTACTGAATAAGCTCTTAAAACAACGCATAAAGTTTTTAGTGATTGTTTATCTTTAACATTTTGTAATATCGAAATATTTACATAAAGTTACTTACTGTATAAAATTAATAGTATTATCTATATAGCACAATATAAATAGAAAAAATGGAGTTAAACTTTAAAACTATTTATTTTATGATGAAAATTTATTTCAATAATGTAGTCTACTGAATTATGCAATATATACATTTATATAAAAAATTATAAAAACCGTCTTACCATTCTCAATACATTCAATTCTTCAATTTGCAAATATTATTGTCGAAAGTTTGGAAAATTTTGTTGAGTATGTGATATTTTATAGTTAACTATAATTATTACATTTTATTTTTAATATTTATTGTCAAATAAATTTGATTTTACAATACTAATTTTTTTTATTTAAATCTTGTTTAAATTTGATGGTATTTTAGAAACACCTGCAAATACAATTAAATTGCTTAAATTTTGTTTGATTGCTTAAAAAATGAATTATGAAATTAAGAAAAGTTTTTGCACTTGCAAAGTATTACTGTCATTCATTTAAATACTAAATTTATAATTTTTTCTTATTTACAAAATTCTAATCACACTTCCGAATATATTTATTATATAAATAATTGCAGGCAGTAATGAGAAAGAACAAATACTACTAATACTTTAATGTCGTAAGTCAATAGCATAATCTGTAACTTTAATTAATAACTAAAAATCTAAATTCGTACTTTCCTAACAAAAAACAAAGTGTCCCAATTTACACTAAATTTTGAGCATTTAAATTTACATCCAATTTCAGATGTTTTTTTTTCAGCATGATAAAATTAAGTTACAAATTGATTATTTTTATTTCATAAGGCCCTTCTGAATTTAATCAGTAATGAAAATTTGCACCTTTTGTAAAATCTTTGATTGTTAATTATTCACTAAGTTTAGTGATAACGGTGATACGTATCAGCGAACGTAATAGCGCTCCAGATGTTCCTACTGTAATATTAACAGATATTTTATCTGTCAATTGCGGGCTTTACAGTACAATTATCGAAAAAATCAATGTTTCAAGTACATAAAGATATCAATAAGTTATGCGTGTTTGTCGTGTATACTGCATACGAAATATACAATTTACTGTCCGCTTGGAAAACCAAACTCGTCTTTTTCCACTGATTTGAAAATATCTGGCTTTCAGTAGATAAAGACAGGCTCCAAATTCCCAGCAACAAACCGCATCAGACTTTTTCTACTGGCGCACTTATCGGGGCACTCAACTTGCCGCTTCTGAAAAAAGAAATCCTTCCGACAAATCAGTGCACAATGCATTGACCAGCTCCCGTGATTCGCGTCCATCTCTCAAAGCTTGCATATCGCACGTAAAACGTAGTCCTCTTGAAGTCGTCAGCTGCGATATATACTCAGCTCGAGCTTGCGCCGAGAAAAGCTCGCTGTCGGTGCGCGCATGGAGAGCCGAGTTGCTGGGAGTCGAGGTGGGGAGGCATCGCATCAGGGCTGCCAGAGAGAGAGAGAGAGAGAGAGAGAGAAGAAGAGAGAGCGCGGGTGCGCGACGACAACAACAACCGGTTTTCTGCGCCGTGCAGTGTGCTCCTGGCTTCGAGCAGTCCGGGCGCGCTAGACTGGTGGGAGAGAAAGACGAGAGAGAGAGAGAGAGAGAGAGAGAAAGAAAGAGGGACAACAGAGCCGCTGCAACGCTGCCTTTCTCACGAAAACATCCAGAAATGTAGCCGAGCGCGAGGCTGCACTCGGGGGTTGCCCGCGAGCCAGCGAGCAACAGCGCGCGCTGCTGGACAGGATAGAGAGACAGAGAGAGAGTGCAGTGCACGCGCACCCGAGAAGAGAGGGAGAGAGCCTATATACCTCTCGGATGGTCAGATGTAGCAGCTGCAGACGGCGCAGAGCGAGAGCAGCAGCAGCAGCAGCAGACGACAGCCGCGCGGGCTTTTTGACGCTTAGCGCCTGAAGAGCATCTCCGGGGAACGCGAGCCAGCCAGCCAGCAGGGAATCGATTTCGCGCGCTGCTGCAGCGAGCGCCAGCACCGCCAGCCGGCCCAGCGCAGAATGTCAACGTCGCCGGGCCAAGTGGTTAGTACTATCTATACTATATAGTAAACCCACTCTCGCGGCTCTTTTATTAATTAGCGCATCAAGCATATAGCCGTCTTTATTATAACCCCAACTGCTACCAAACTTTCTCTTACCTTCTTTTCTCGTAAATTGAAAACAAGCCGGTCTTTATATTTCATTTAGCGAGCGATGGCCCGAACGTTTAACGGCCATCGTCGGCGCCGGCGGCGGCCCACATGAAATTTTCAGAGCGACCGAGAATGATCGATCGATTTGGGTAAGGTTTCTTTCTCGCTCGCGGCCGAGCGCGCGCCTCTTCTCCTTTATTCTTCTTCTTTTTCTCTTGTCTTTTTTATCAGTGCTTATATATGTCTTATAGAACCACCCTCCGACACGCGTACGGCTTTCTCTTTCGTATTTAAAAATAATACAGCTCATTCTCATTTTTTCGCCTTCAAGCTTTTTTCCACTTTGTTTACAATCGCGGCAGGCCGCCTGTTTTTGTTATCTCAGTCTGCTTTTTTCCCGTCTCTCTCGTCCGCCCGGTCCCGCTCAATCTTCTTTTTCTCCGACGCGACTATCGCAAAAAGCCGACTCTATACGATATAATATAGAAAGAAGGCGCGCGAGCCAGTCCACAACTATTTTCGGATGTTTTGGCCGTTCCGCTCTTTGTTTCCTTCGCTCATACTCGCATCCCGCAGTCATTTTCTACCACACGCCGCTACGTCTATATAATCCAGCCTTTATCGCTCTTTAGCCCGCGCCGCACTCTTTGTTTTGCAAAAGGCAGTATCGCGCGCGCGCTCATTTTGCACGATAAATTTAGAGAGCGCTCCCGAGTACACCTGCAGCGCGCTGGTGTTGTATTCTTTCTTTTCCTATTGTTAAGCGCTTATCGAGCGCGCGCTTTGTTTTGACAAAGTTGAGCTTGTTGTTTAACGATTGAGCGCGCGGCGCGCGTTCCCGGCGCGACATTGACAATGCTTTTATTATCAGAATTCGCTTTGATAGTTAGATTGTTCTGTAAGTGGAGATAACGGCTTGGATTTATTGAAAACTATCGTAATGTCGGATATCTGCATTGGATATAATGTCATGCTCTTGATAACGGTGATAAAATAGGCGCGCGAGGATGGATTAAACGAGATGGATCTCATTTGGTTTGAGACCCGCGTTCATTAAAACGAGAAATGAGTGCTGACTGGTAGATCATCGTGTGCATTTGCGAATCCTATTATTGGAAAATTATATTTTTCCAAGCTCGGATGAGAACAGTTTGATGAATGAATGTATTTCTCTGATTTTAATCAAGTTAATTATTTATTTATGATACTTGAAATCGTGTAAATTATTTTAATATTTAAAATAAGACTAAATAAACTTATATTATGCATTTAATAAAATTTACCCAAAATATCAATTTGTTTCTTTTACAAATTTCACTTTTATCGTCCTCAGAGAATATTGAAATTTACTTTCTTTATTCATGAAATCGCTTATTGCAAAGGTAATGTTAATCATTTTCCTCTTGACTTAATATAAATTTAACTTTGATATGATGAATTTTAAAACGTCATAATAAAAATTTCAACCATTCTTATAAATAGTTCTTGGGATAAAATGTTAAATTATATTTTAATAAATATTTTGAAAATTTAAAAATTTTCATTAAATATTGTGCACTATACATATTTTAAGTGAATTGGGTTATGAACATAATTAAAAGCGATTTGGATCATTGCGTTTACCATTTCAGTTAAACAACTCTTTAAAAATAGCACCTACCACAAATGCTCTGCGACTATAAATTCCTTCATAAAGTTTTACAACTGTGGGAACCTATTTCAACTCAGGAATCATAATTGAATGGAATTTTCATGAATAAGTTTATTAATAATTTTAAATATCAAAAGCTTATAAAGTTACTAAACTGATATGTTGTACATTTTGTTATACAGTTTGTTATAATTTTTATTAAATTTAAAGATTGAAAGATTGATTATACTTTAATTAATTTATAATTAATTTATTTATTTATAAATTGTTTAATAAATGTAATAAATAATAAATGGGTATTTTATAATAAATCAACTAAATATTACTACTTTATAAAAAATTTGAATATAAAATGAATCTGGAAAAGGGAACAACAATATAAATTAATAATCTATTAGTAAAATAGTGATAATCATATTACCGAAAAATTTAAGTTAATTAGTTTTAATTTTAAGGTAAATCAAATACAAATTTTTAAAACTTATTTTCAGCTATTACTTATAGAACCTTCATGTATAACAAAATTATCTATAATAAAGGTATACTTTTTATAAAAAGGTCTACATATTTGTTTCGAAATTAAAATTATCTTTGGATCTATGTTTTTAATTTAAACTTGAGATTTTCGAGTCCAGAAGACAACAAAATTATCGTTTTAACCTATTATTAATTAGTAATATCTGCAAGTTAAATAATGATATGCCTGCAATTGAAATTTTAACTTTTTTAATACTACAAAGTTACAGAAATTAAAAACAGTGCTTATGTAGGCGATTTACAATGTTCAGAATACTATAAACATTAAAACTATAAAAAACGTAAATATTTCGTAGCAAAACACAATGCAGCAAAAAATTAATTAAACTTATAAAGCAAGAGATAATGTAATTAATGATTGCACACTTTTTCGTATATCTTCTTATCTCTTCAATTATGTAGATTATTACGGAAAAAACAATTTTAAAAACGAAGAGGTGAATGAGCAAATAAGCTGTTCCGTCTGGATTTGAAATAATCCTATAACGTCGAGCAATCTGTTTACATTCATCATTAAAAGCTTACAATTTTATGATAAACAACTTTTAAAACACCCAATTATCTCATTTTTTATATCTAAATTAATCTTTTAATTGATATGCTACATATGATTGTCAACAAATTATCTCTTACAAAATACATAATACGTTAAAAATTATACGTATATGTATTTTTATATAACAATGCACTTTTTTTAAATCTATTTTATTTTTAGTGAGACTTTTAGAGGCTTTTAAAGAAGCACTCAAGTAAGGAAAAAGCTATATTATGAGTTTCAAACTGTAGAGCATTATGTAAAGTGTACCCTTGTTTATGGCAAGATGAATTTAAAATAAGTACTTTTTGGGTTTCTAAAACGTACAACTTTACTGGGTCTAAGACATCAGAATTTTCATACTTTTCGACCTGAGTAGTTTTACAGCTTTCATTACTGTATATATGTCGAAAATTTCTGCAAAACCAACAATTTTATTTTATTTTAACTCTAAATATTTTATTATAAAATAACTGTTAGTAAACAATATCATCTTTGAAAGGGGTATTATGTATATATTTTCATCTAATATTCCATTACACATCAATAAGCTAAAACGATAAGATTTCATTTTAACTAAAACAATTTATTCTTGGAAACTTGCCAACAATCCTTAAATCCGAATTTTATGACAGAATATTAAAAACAAATTTCTTTTCATAATGCCGATAAATTAAACTTAAAAGTTTAATATAATATTTAAAAAATTAACTCTTAAGATGTTAACAAAAATCATTTATATTAAAAAAAACTGGTCAAAGTAAATACATCAGATTTGAGTATTATATCACGTGTAACAAAGTAAAACATACATCCAGTAGATTTCCAGTAAATTTTATATGATCGGTTTCAGGTTCAATTTAATCGTGATACCGTTTATTACCATAGAATAAATATTCAGTTTAAATCATTTGATTAAATTTTAATATTTGTATAATTTATTTTTTTTAAATTGTAATTAATTCATAGTTATTGCAAAGTTACTTTGAATTTCATGAGTAGGTATATGAGAGAAGATAAACGGCCAAAAATACAATTTATGGTATATATGTTTCAGAATAATAAGACCTTCCTTGTTAGTTGTTGTACAGGTATATATACAGTATATTACATAGTAAAAACAGTTCAAAATAACAAATGTATTACATTTTCATCTATTTATTTTCCTAAAAAGTCTATTGACTTAATGAATAATTCTTTTTAAACTTAAATTCGAGCACTGCTGATATGCTAAGTTTTAAAAATTAACAAATAATATACATTCACATAGGTTATTTAAAAGAAAAGTCATAAGATATCCCTTATAGCATCGAACACGTCATGCAATCAGCGCTTTTTATAATATGCATTCAAAGCCGCATATTCCTGGAAATTGTTGTGGCAAGCGCATCGACCTCCATCTGCAATGACACGCAAGGGAATGTACACCAACCCTCTATTTTTCTTGTATTCCACTCCGTTTATCCCGTCCGATCTGCGTAAACATCGCCGGTATCCATTTGACAGCGAGCCGTCGCGTCTGTACCTCGTAAGCTAAGAGAGGTAGAAAGAAAGAAGAGAAAGAGATCTAATAATACATATCAACCACATGTATATGTCGGGAGGATCGATAACGCGACCTTTGACTTGAAATTTGGAGCAGGCGCCGTCCGAATCGCACGACTGACCTTCGGATCCTCAGCTCTTTATCAGTAGGCGGCTTTTCATATCTCTTTTAATCGCTCAGTAGAACGGATTTCGGGTTGTTTAATTTGATGAAAAGGTTGGAGGGTGCGTGAAGTAAAATGAAATGCAGTAGGAATATTCTATAATTCGTAATATAAAATGTAAAGCAAAGCTATACTGCATAATTAATGTTGATTATATAAATATCTATGGTATTGTATTTATATAGAAATAACTTGAAAATTTTTTGTAAACTATAAAATGCTTTTTGTTCTTACTAGGAGAGACCACGGGATTCGGGTCACAGATCTTGATGAAACTTTGGAAAATGTTTTTCCGTATCAAAAAATGAACAAAGCCGCAGTTATACAGTCTAACGCTTTGAAATACTCGAGTTATGGACACTTGCAGTCTTATTT
>UELX01005412.1:0-13856 GCA_900480035.1 Eupelmus urozonus | reverse complement strand
TTGGGGGTTAAGAACGAACAATTTGACGTATATTATAGCGGTAGCGCCAGTGATCGCTTCGCCTACTTGCCATCAAGACGCTGCGGCGCCTTTTAATATTATCTAAAGTTAAAATGAATTATTTTATGTTTTTTCGAAAATATGATTAAATGAAAACCAAAATAAAACAATACAATGGTTTGTGTAAATTTCATGAATTTAATTCCGTTGCGACATGTGTACGAAGAAAGCAGCTGGTTATTGAGAGGGGATTAACAGATCAATTTTTGTTTCAATACTTATTGTTAGTTGAAAAGTAACCCGGAACAGGTAGTAATTTACATCACTACACATAGTTCAATACAAATATTAGGATTTTTAAAATAAATTGTAAACAAAAAGTATAGTCTAGCCGATAAAGAGTTTATTTATATAATAAAAAAAAAAAAAATTGTGAGAACTGTGAGTTTATTAATATTACTGTAAAGTTTATACCATGTAAATGCTACAATAACATTGCTAAAATACTAGTAAAATATTGCAATGATGCAAATGGCACTAAATTTTAGCAACATTTCACAAGTAAATATTGAATCTATATTGTGTCAATATTGTAATAATATTGCAGTTATATAAATACTTAAAAATTATTTCGGTATACTATATATAAATATACTACTACATAGAAATATTTACTTATAATTATAATATAGCTAATTATCTCAATTTTAGTATACTATACTTAGAATTTTAACTTTTATAAAGATAAATTTATAAAGGTCCAATTTGTTAGAAACGATTAATCATTATATTCATGTATGAAATTATGTTAGAACTACATCATTCTTTCCTTTATAACTACACTGTTATTTGATTCGACGATATGCTTTCATTTTAAAAATATACGGTATTTTCCCTATGAATCTTTCTCGATAAAATGATTTTTATAGCAGTTTCTATTAATTAATTACTTTATAATGTATACGTATATGCGATTAATCCTCGTACAGCGTTCAATAAGGTACTTCCATTAAAAAAGATTAATGTCATCCATTGAATCATAAATATTTAAGATTCCTCATAAAGTAATTAAACTAACAAATTTAATTTTCAAAAAGGACAAAATGTTACATAAAAACTCTTTTCTTGGAGATAATTTTCTGTTTTAATTATTTGAATGCTACGAATAATGTGATGTGATTTGTGGGAAAAATTAATGTAAATTAGCATTCGGCTTGCGCGCATATTATACAATACGCTTGTACAACGATTTTTGATTAGACGTCGTTAAGTTAACTACAGAAATTTTACTGAAAAAAATAATCTCTTTAAAGTGCAAGAATCTCTAAAATATCTCATAAAGTAATTTTATTTTACTTTATTCTATTGTATTTGTTTTATTTAAGTTATTATTTGTTTATAAAAATATTTCCATATGAAGCATTACAAGATTTATATGATGAAACTATCGTTATAATAATATTGATAGAATATAGTTAAATGAAATTGATAGAACTAATTACAACATTTTTCATGTAAGTTATAAATAGAATTAAAATTGGAGGTATCGCAAGTTTCTGCAGCAATTCTAAAAGTAGATGATAGAGAAGATAATATTCAACCTTTTTCTATAAATAACTTTCTTTTAAAGGTATGTATTATTTAATTAACAAACATTTCGATACAGTTTGTCTTAAAATACTTGTTTTCCATAAAAACAAGTACTTAATATTAAAAAAATTTTCTGTAATTCAAAAATTAAGAAAAAATAGCTTTCCAAGGAGATTTTTGCATCATCTTTAAAAAAAAATCATAAAAAAATTTATCATTAAATAAACTTATTGCGCAAAATCATCGAACACTTGCTGTACAATCTAATTTTACAAAATTATTATTATTAGATTGTCACAGAAATACAAATATAACAAATAAGAAGAAAATACCAATTCGATAATAATGATATCAGTACAAACTTTAACAAGTTCACGATCTCATTTCATTCTCCCACATAGATTCACTCGTGAAAAACTCGCTCGACCGCGATCACAAAGGCCAATCGCACCTCTCAGCAAAACAGAAAAAAGCCAATGATCTCCTCGAGTCTCGCTTTATATACGCTCAAAGGAACCTTTCATGAATACGAATGCGTCGCATCTCGACGAGAGCGGACCGTTATAACATATGCGCTCCGCGCGACACAACCTGATGTATACATATACATATACATCCTCTGATCGCTCTGTGGAGGCCATAAACCCGTTGAGCGTCTATATAGGCTATCAGGTGCGTGGATACATGAAGTCATGAGAAGAGAGAGAGGAGCGAGCGCTCGTACCTTTTTATGAGTCTCTTTGAAGAAGTATATCGCTTGGAGACTGAAAGAGAAGAGCGAAGTCAGTTTGCTGAGGGCTGGAGTAAAGATTGAGTTTGAAGGTTTTCTCAGAATGGACATTACATGGTTATGAGGAGTGGCGGTTGTAGTTATACATGTCGATTACCAGTGGTCTTTGTTTCTTTCTTTTAAATAGAATAATTATTTTAAATATTAATTTAGATATTGCAATTATTATAGGTTGATGATATTAATCGTATTTAATTATCAATAACTTTGTTAAAAATGGATAATTAAAAGATTAGCGCGTTTAAAAATTCAATTTAATTTAGAATAAATTTTAAATAATTCAAAAAAATTTATTTTTAATGGTTTAAGTTGGGCATTGAATTGACAAATCAATATTTTATGTTCTAGTGAAAATGTTTTACAAATAATGCAATTATTGGTTTTCTAAGAAAATACCGCTGCAAAATAAAATAATTAGACTGTCAGTTAATTTTGAAAATGTTAATCTTTCCATGATGCACCAAAACGATTTTCACGTAATCTAATGACCGAGGCGTGTCGACACGCCTTAGTCATTAAATGACACAGGTTCTTACACTTAACGTAGACTGTAACTAAATTATTCTGAATAGTTTCGGGGATTTGGTTTAAAGTATCAAATATAAATAATAAGTGAATTCGCATTTGCTAAATCTGGCTAAAAATTAAAGTTTTTAAAAATAGTAATACATTTTTTATAATAATGCTTTAGCTAATAGCTTGTTTAAAATTTAGCTGCAAGCAAAATTTTAAACAATTTTTTCTTTTACTTAAATTTAAAATTAAAATTTAAAATTAGTTAATTATAAGAAATAATTTTAAATTTCTGTACAGACTAAAAAACTCCATCAGGATAAAAACAATAAGCCACAGCTAATAGTTTTTACATTTGACCTATTCACAGAAAAAAAAGTTACGACAATCCTTATTTATAAAAAAAAATGCTGAAGTCCTTTTAGAGTTACTAGCTCATTATCAATTCAACAGAATTTTTTTACTTGTCCGTTCATACCAAATTCCTATGACACCTATAATTTAGGCGATACAATAATGAACATTATTTTGCAGCGATTTAGATTCTCGACAAAACTTCGCACCGTCATTAAATTTCCTATTTTTAAAGATTTCTACTTAGTAACGTTTTCCGAGTTTAATAAGCCAGTAAGAACCCACAGAACTTTATATTAGCATAATAATGCCTTTTGACTTGACAAAAACTAAACTATAATCGCAACAGTCGTTAATTCGCATATACGTTTTTCACAAATAGCAAAGACAAAAAAGCTTAAAACTCCGAAGCGTACAGCCCCCTCCGGGCGTTTCTCTCGTTTTATACCGTAACGCCGGCTTTGTGACGCAAACGCACCGAGCGCGCCAAGCTGTGTCACGCTCGCTGCCCGAGAATAATAAGAAACGAACGCCGGCTCACAAGTTCGACTTTCGAAGCTTCGTTTTCCGCGGGATCTCGCCGAGTAAAACCGTGCCCGAGTGTCATTTCTTTTTTCATCCTCCTTGCTTTTTTGCCCTCTTTAGGATTTCGAGACGACTGATTTTCACGTGGATGTTACGAGATTAGGGCGTTGCTTTAGTCGGCGGTTACTTTCGATTAGTTTGATTTTGGAAGGGTTGAAGAAATGTTAGTGATGACTGGCTTGATTCGTGATTTCAAGTTTGTCTAGATGATACTGATTATAAGGCAGTGAAAGACGAGGGATCTTCGTTTTTGCAATTTAAATGCACCGATAAATCATTCTCTAACGCTTACCCTTGTTACATTATTCAATCTAAATCATCGTCACAAAACTGGGTGAATCGGCCAATCTTTCAAAAAGTGAATTCGTTATGTCTAACCATGCAAATTACGTTGGGCTCTAACTATGAACTAAATAATAGCCATAATTACATTAATAATTAAGCAACCATATAAGAACCTATTTAATTTTCATTCGATAACCTTTGACTGCAACTAAAGTATTTTATTTAATCAACGAACTATATAATCACACAGTTTTAAGAGGAATACTCTAAAAACACTTACCAAAGATCTATCAACGACGAAGGCGACTCACAGTCAAACAGCACTACAGCCGTAAAGTCGGAATCCCGCGAGAGGCCAGCAGATTGTTCTGATTAAGTTTTTACGTACGGTCACCTGTGCGCGCTACTCACGCGCGCCGTATGCTCGGCATTTCCCATCGCTCGCCGGCTGTTCTTCTGTCTGGCGAGCTGATCGCGACGCGAGGGACATCGACGAGACAATAAAGCACGCTGATCGTTATAGAAGCTGCCGCGGCTGGATCGGGGATGCAGTCGTTTTGACCAAATGAGAATGTCCGATTGATATGAGTTTTGCTTAAATGTATAGCGGTTGGGTACTTCGGAAAAAAGAAATTGGTATTTTTTGGAGGATTTAATTGAATCTATATTAAGCTTACTAAAGAGAGATTTAGTTTTATAGTATGATATTTAGTTAGAAAATATTTGTATGATGTATCATCGTTTTTTAATAAAATCTAGAAAAATATTGTTTTGTGATTTGTCACTGTCTTGTAACTAATAAAATAATTCAATTTTACTTTTTCCTTTTTTTCAATTGCTGCTAATTTCTTTAGATAAAATACTCTATTACCATTGTATACACTGTACAAGCTTTTACTATAAAAACTTTTATTTATTCTTGAAAACTCAAATATATAAGTAATATTGATTGAGAAAATTTTAAATTTATTCATTTACCAAATAAAGAACAGCATAAGCAAACCACGTCGAATAAAATTTAAAATATGTTTGTATGAAAATTATAATTTGAATGGCCGAGGACATCCATATGCAAAATAGTATGTATGGCACATTTGGCTGTTTTCTTCAATGTGACTTTATGCGTGTCTTGAATTCATTACAGGCAGTGCAAAAATACACACATCTGAACTCTTGATACAGTAAGTTATTTTTATTTTTCAAATAAACGGATACTCCTTTAAAAAAGTGAAACGTTTGCAATTTTGGAAAAATCATGACTTTTGCAAATTTACTTGCAAACGTAGCGATCGCTTTCACTTCAAAATTTCAAGTTCTTAATTTATCTTTTTAAATCGATCAGTAATAACAATCAATTTAAACAATCTAAATTGAAAGTAGACCAAATAAAAGTATATTTACATTAAAATAGATAACATTCAAGATCATCACAGTTGTCCACTACTAGTTTAACCACACTATTATAAGCAAAGTAAATTTTTTGCAAAAACGATACCGATCAAGATCGAATATCGCTTCTGAAACGGAAGATCGTCACGGCCATGGCTCCGATCTAGCCAGCGATTGAGCAGAGAGTAAGTTCCGAATGAAAATGCACCGGCTGCAGCTGAGCTGCTGCGCGAGCGTCGCTCGCTCCGCTCACGCCGAGGAGAAAAGAGAGTGGGTGCTTTCTGCGCGATATGAAAACTTTATCCGGTTCGCCAACGTACGTTGACTTTTTTCTGCTGCGCGCGTGCCTGTCCTACATGTAAATTAACGTTTCAGCGTTGCTTTATTCCTTATCGCTGTTAAATAGGCGGTGATTTTTGCATTTTTATGAGGGTAAAAAGAAATTGTAAGCTTTTGTTTTATCTTTGCCTTGGTAATTACATGTTCTTTTTCTTGAAAATATCGTTAAAAATATGGGCTAAATCAAAATAGGTAAAGGAATTTTGATGACTTTGATCGATTTGGCATTGCATACATAACAGAGAAACTCGTAATTTTTTGTTAAGTAATAGTACGCAACGGATTATTCAACAACAATGTGTAATTTCCGAGGCAGAGATGTATCGCACCATGTAATTCTATTCTATTAACATTCTGCGGAAATCATTAAAAAAATATCAGCCTCAGTGCATCTGTGATTTAGTATATTTTGACAATTAAGTACTAATTTATAAATTGAAAATTATGTAAAATTCAGTGTGAAAATTGAAAATTTCTCACATAAAAATGTGTGTGATCTTCATTAATCTACATTCAATTGATTATCAAACAAATATGCAAATTATGCAGTTGATGTTGAGGATTATAAGTAATAGAATAAGTATTCTATTTTATCCGCATTGTAATTACACAGGATTAGACAAACTTTGTTTGCTCGTGAGTAAAAAACTATTAAAAATCATTATTTGGCTTCATGCGATCCGCGATAAGAGTTATAGTAAATTTACATTAATTCAACTGACACTTCGCGCTTTTTACTATCTTGTATACCAATGAGTTCATGATCCAAAATAGATTAACTGCATTTCTAGATATTTTTAGTATCGATTACTTTCAAGCGATTTTTCAATCATTCACATTTTACAAACGGCTTATTTTCTAGTTATCTATGAAAGAGCTTTTTTCTATTCATATAGTTTTTTCTACCCAATACTATTACTTTAGGACCAATAATTACAAATTTTTATTTACGTATTAATTAAAGTTTCAAAAAGACAGTGCCAATAAAGAAAGTTCACTTAAATCCTTTCTCGACTTTTCAAGCTTTCATCGCCTTAAAAAATGTCACCTCCTTCAAGGACCCCCGCCAACCTCCAACTCCGCATCCAACCACTTCAAACACACGCCACAGGCAAACGCATTTCCATCCTCCAAGCTCAGCTCTTACAGAACCCAACAAAAGAAAGTCGCGCAGAGTGCTTTAAGAGCAAAATGCTCGGTCAAACGTACAGGCGCTCGCAGGAGAAAAAGTCATTCCGCGAGTGGGCCGAGAGAGCCTCTCGTTTTCGCAACGCGCCTGTCGTCGTCCCATTATTATACAGAAACACACGCGGAAAAATATCCAGCCCCGCAGGCAGCTTCGCGTCCTTTGTCCCTGCGACTTTTACCGTTAGAGGATAGATTGCGAGCGGTGTATCCTTGGCTGAGCGAGATGCAAATGCGCTCGATTGTTCTGCATCGCGCTGCGCCTGGTAATGATGCTGAACTAATTTCATTGTCGCACGCGTGGATATGTCGGCTTGACAATTTGTCGTTAAATGCTCGAGCGCCAGGTTGTAATTTTCGTTTCACCGCGTGCGTGGTTGGTTTGCGGATTTTTTCGCTTTGAGACTTGGACGATGGAGCGTATTAAAGCTCGAAAATGGTAGCGTGTGGCAATGTTCGTTGAACTGATATGACAGTACAATAGGAGCGGGATAAAAAATGCCCGGGATTCGAGATGGAACAATCATAATTAACATTTGCGGATCGATTTACAATTGCGAGCGTCACGGAAATTGTTTATTGTTCTCTTATAAAATGCAAGTTGAATATGTCTACGTGGCCGCGAGTTGCCGAAGTCAGAGATAAAGCTTGTCTCGCGTGCGAACAATGAAAGCTGAAATTTTCAGTCGGAGGGTGTGTATTGTTTGTTCTTTGGATTAGGCTAACATTTGTATCTAAGGCTCTTAGCCTTTCATTCAAAATCTCGGTAAATCACGCCTCGGAGAACGAAGACGGAGATAGCTCGGCTGCGCCGCTGAACTTTCTCTTCGAAAGTAAGGAAAAGGCGAGTTTTTCAACAATGCTAAATCTATTCTGCACTCATTTGCATTTAAATGTATTTAATTATTATCGATAATGCGTCTTAACGTAAATTATAATTAAATTTATATAATGAATATAGCTTTTATAGTAATTTATAAAAAGCAGCTTAGTTAATGTACGACCTAAAGATTCCAATTAATAAAAAAGTAATTAAAAGCAAATCTTCAGATTTTCACACGATTAGAAAGCAATAAATCAGACAAAGATTTACGGTAATACGAAATCTATCGATCTAGCAGTTTCTCGGAAACTACTGGTTCCAGTCGACTTGGTAACTATCGTTTCGAGAAAACGCAAAAGCAAAAATGTAACAGTACTCCCGGTGGCACGGTTCACTTTTTCACGAGCTCTCCCGCACTACTCGCGCGACTGGGCCCAATTACCAAACGAATACTAAAATCCACACTGCTCGCGTCCTTTCCAATAACTCACGAAACCGTCAATATCTCACCCAATAATTCTCAAAGGAAAATCGCTTTCTATATCTCTCAGCTGCATTAACCCCGCGACGTAAGAAATAACGGAGCGACGAGCGTTTATATATACGCTCTGGCGCGCTGTATGAGTGTGACAAAAGTCTCGCGCTTTAAAAATTGCGAAATAGAAAGTATATACGCGCGCGGCGAGAGGGTCGGGGTCGCGATCGAACGAGCTATGGGAATAGTGCACGGGATACCGCGTATCGTGCAGACACATGGATATGTACCCATACACACCCACGTGTCTTGGAATGAGCGCGCTGGCTCTGTCATTCCTGCGTGTATTGTATGTAGCGGGAGGCTGGAGGAGACGACTTTTCTACAATGGCTTGGCAGTCGGAGTCGATGATCCGCTTATGTAATTTAGGTGGGAGGAACGATCGAGCTTTTTTTGCAAAGCCGATGGAGAATTAATGACTTTTCTTTTTTGACGGATATATGCTCGTTGGTTAGGTTGAAAAGAAGGATAAAAGAATTGTGAAATTTTTTAACAAAGTTTGGGACAGAAAAAGTTAGTATAGTGAGAAATCGTGTGGTTATGTATAATAGTGATTCATTGCGACTTTACTTTAATGCTTTGCTCTGCCGTAAGGCCAATCCTTTTACTAACCGATGTATATCATTCTTTTCAATTGACTGTAGGTCAAGGGGAGTGAATTTTTCGCTCGTTTAAAACTCTGAGCTCAACGTAAATCAATACTTTCGAGTAATTTGCGATTATTCCAAGATCCGAAATCTACAATTCGCGAGACAAAAAGAAAAACCAGTAGCAATAGAACTTACCGTTATAACGATAATCTATGACACTAACTCTCCTTCGCTCCTTTAGCACAGATCTTTTTCCTACGAGCGCAACTGAGTGCGTTAAAATTTTACCGATTATACATAGACTAAGCACATACACACGCACAGACACAAATTCAGACAGAGCTCATAATCACTTAAGTGTCATAAATAAAAAATTGATTGTTTATCCTGTGCTACGATAGTCTTTTTTAAAAGAAAGTAGCAGCGCGAATTTAATACAAGAGACAGAAAGAGAGACGAGGCAGCTGCGGCTGCGGGCGCTGACTGCAGCGCGAGCGATGGCCCGGCTTACTCGTATAAGGACAGCACACTATCACGCCGCGCGACTCTGCATCGCAGAGAAAAAGAGAAAGAGGCGCGAAATCGAAAGGAGTCGCTGGGAGACGTTTAGTCGTGGAAAATCGTTCCCTCGAAGGAAGCACAGCTTACGTTGAAGTTGTGCAATTTTTTATTTTGTTTATTCTTACTCAAAGACAGAGTTCTGCGTAGAAAAAGAAAGTTTTCGATGAACAATATTTTCGATATGTTTTCAAGTTTCTGCAATTAAAGTATACTATTTTGAGTAAATCTCTGTATATTTTATATGTGAGTATATAGAGCTACTTAATCAATTATAATCTACTACTTTTTTGTTGTATTTATTTATAATAAATAATAAGATATTTTACAAAAATGTTGTAAATGGGAAAAATTGTCAATGATTTTATTTTGTTTTAGCGTTTATCGGGTTCATCTCTATAGGAAGTATATTATATCGAACATATTTAAAAATTTACAAAGCTAAGTAATTATATCTTTTAATTAAATGAATAAACTTGATTGTAAAGGAATTGAATATGATTGAAACCGATAATTATTATTAAAAATGTGATACAGTTGATAAAGTTAAAAGAAAAAACGTTCATAAAATAATTGGTTGATGTATCATATACATTAATGTCACGTATTAACGTAGGGCATTTAATAAAAATGCTTCTATAAGGCAAGATTACCCATTTTGATTGAAGCCTATTTAGATTTATCAAGATTCTTTTAAGAACTTTAAATATAGATTTCTGTAAAAATGGTATAGTTAAACAGAATGAAGAATATGACAGAAGCCCCGCCCAGATTTTGATGTATATTATACTCGATACTTTTATTACCAATCAAAAGGTAAAATATATTTTATTTCATGATAAATAGTGATTATCGAAACATTTAAGAATAAAATTTGATCAAACTTTTTTAAAACAATAGATAATTAATAATTATTTTCAATTATTATTTACTAGTTTGCAAAGTAACAAAAATTTAATTGAATACAAAACAATGAATCTGCCAACATATATTCTAAGATTTCTCTACGTATTTATTGGATTTGCTAAAATAAGTAGTCTTAATGAATTAAACTGGAACTGGCTTGAATATGTAACTGATAACATAAAAAAAGCCATAGAAACTAGACATGTTAACTTAATACTTTCTTCGAAAATAATTTCACCTAATTTAGCAATAATGCAACGAAAACTATATCAAAAATTTGAACTTTATATTGTGGGTGTAGAAGAACTATTGGAAGAATTAAAAGTAAAAAATGAATCATTAAGAGCGAATAAGTTTATTAATTCGTTAAAACGTTCAGCGTTAAACATCATAATCATTGATACTTCAAATTTAAGTAGAACTCTAATGGATTTATTAGATTTTTTAGAAAACACTTCTCAAAATGAACCAAGACGTCACTGCATTATCTTTTATTTAAACAAAAACCATCACGCATACAACTTTAAATCAATATTTAGCATTCTATGGATAAGAATGTATTTATATGTTACTATAATAGAAATTTTCTGCGAGAGGGAAAATATTAATGAATTAAAGGCTTCAGTTTCTCTTAACCAATCAACAGTTTTGATTCATGAATATAATCCTTTTAATAAAAATTATAAAACCCTTCCAGTTTCTGAAAATATCACATTATTTACTGATAAACTTAATAATCTACATAACTTTACTTTAAAGGCAGGATTTTTTGAAGGATCTTCTTTTGTCATGAGACGATCAAACTTTTCTGATGGAAGAATTTGGAATTCACTTTACGGTTTAGAAATTTCGTTGATTGAAACTATAGCTCAGACTTTGAATTTTACAGTAAACATTGAATTTCATGCAACGTATACAAAGCGTGTTAAAATAAGTGAATTGAAAGAAAAACTGAGTGAAAAAAAAATTGATTTTTTAATAAACACTATAGAACCTAGCACTAAATCGGACCATGAAAAACTAAACCATATTTTTATATTTAATTCTGCTTATTCAACTTATTTCGTCATCAAACAATATGGCCACTTTGAGTTACAAACGCCATGGAGTTTAATGATTTTTCTTAGTGTAATTATTATTATAATTGCAGGCGGTAGCATAATATTGTATCTTTTCCGCTATAAGAGTGCATTTATTACAACGAGCAATGTGACGCTAATTCTACTTGGAGTTTCAGTACCATTTGGACCAGGCACAGTAAAAGACAAAATAATATATTTTTGGCTAATATGTGCATCTGCAATACTTTCGGTTCAGTTTCTGCAACACTTGTTTAACATAAACTTGAGTATGAAGCGATTTTATAGTTTTGAATCTACCCAAGACGTGATTGATTCAGGAATTCCTTTGTTCTCGGATGAATTCACGAAAAATGTAATGTCACTATACGAAATGCATGAATTGGTTAATTATACTACGAGTGCAGTTGTAAGTGATAAAAGAACTTGTTGGGATATGATTTACAAGGATGATGCAAATATCTGTTACAACAGTTTTTTTAATATAAAATTATCACAAAGTTATTCAGAACCTGAACATCAGTGGATTTATAGTATGATAAAAGCGCCAATTAAATCTTGTTGGAATGTAATGTTATTTTCAAGACATTCACCATATATTCATAAATTTGATACCGTAGTACATCGAATTTATCAATCTGGCCTTATGGATTATTGGTTAAATGATGCCTTTAGAATAACTTTAAAAAATCTTAAGTACAGTACTATAATGATACAAAAGTTTTTTTGGAGTTACGATATTATCCGTAAAATTCCACGGAATATCCATTACCACTACAAAAAATTAGAATTAGATATAAAGTTAGTTTATCTTCTTACAATAGGCTACTGGACATCGTTTTTCTTCTTTGTATCCGAACTTTTTTCAGCGTACCTAACAAGAAAGAAAATTCAATAGTTTAATTTTAAATACGTCGAACACATTTTAATTAATAAAAATTGATTAAGCAAGTGCAATATACCATTTTTTAATACACCCTGGCGAAAAAGGGGGGGGGGGTGTTTTCTGGATATGAAATGTAGATTGTTCACTATGCATATAAAAAATATTGTTTGTATTGTTTATAAGTTTTCAGAAAATTTGCAACGGTTAATATAACACCAAAAAGTATATATATATAAAAACCCATCTTTTGTTGATTTATATTATTTATTTATAAAAAAATCATATGTAATTTATTTTTCACTATATTCTTTTCTAGTCGGGCCATAAAGAAGCGAATTAGCTCTTATTTTCTAGAATTTTTAATATCAATTGCAGCTTGAGCCTGGAATGAGCGCCTTTAGTACAGCAACCCAACTTACGATTTTGCACGCTGTAGTTTACATGCACAAGTTTTAGGCACGTATTGTTGGTTAATTCTTCGAATAGACGCAGGACTCTAATAAAAAATAAGAATTTTTTTACCACAATGGATTATTCAGTAGTATCGAAGATAAGTTTTTGATTTTTAAGTATACTGGTGTAGTAGAGTTCCGTTATGCGTATATTTATTAGTTTTCGCGCCTCAGCGGGCTAAAAGTGCCGACTTTCCATCCTAAACTTAAACAAAAAGTTAGTAATTTCGGCCTCGCTGTAGCGGAAAATAGTATACGCACCACGGGAGGTTTACATTTTAATGGCATTCCCATAGCACATGTTTGTCACGCTCGCCTTCGGCTCGGGTGGCAATTTGAATGTGTTATGGACTCGCAAATTCTTTACCTCCCACGGTACGTAATATACTATTGTTTATTTATTTTATTTGCTAAAATTAACGAATTTACATATAAGTTTTTTTTACAAAGTTTGTTTAATTATTTGACGTAGCTATAATAATTTATATGTAAAATTAATATTATGACCTGTGTATCATAATGCTTTTTTATTTCCAACTGACGGGTTCAGGCCACTTTATCGACCCAAAAAGCAGGAGACAAAAGTAGCACTTTATTCCCTATAATCATTTTTTTTTGTTGTAAATTTACTTTATTCATGCAAAACGCGAGAATAAAGTATTTTGTTCCTGCAGATTTACTTTATTCCCGAAAAATTAGAGAATATATAGTATATATAATGTAACACGCGAGTTAAAGATTTGGCGAGTCTTCGGTTCAGATGGCAATTTACACGTGCTATGAGGTTGTCATTTCACTTCCCGAGTTGTATATGCTATTTTTTGCAGTATCTAGGATAAAAGTGGCACATTCAATTTCTGGCGCCGGGAAATAGTGTGGTACTTTACCTAAGGTGTTGCTAAAAGTACTTTATTTCCATCTTAAGGTCTCAGGACTCAGTTTAAACCTGAAAAAATAATTAAATTTAAATAAAGAAATAAATTTTTTTTCTCCTTA
>UELX01005411.1:0-13862 GCA_900480035.1 Eupelmus urozonus | reverse complement strand
GTGTAAAGTTTCTACTTAAAAGTTAAAGAAGGAACAAATGTGAAACAATTTTTTTATTATTAACGAAAACTTAAAAAAAATTTAGAGTATTTTGAATAAATATTTGTTTCTTTATTTAACAAATATTTAGTCTTTTTTCAAAACCAATTTCTTGACTAATTTGAATGTATATTTATCATTTGATAACTAAAATTTTATAAAAATATTATAGCAGGCATTTTCATTTTTAAGCTTTGATCCTGTAACTTTTTATAAAAAAAAATCATATAATAAAATTTACAGGTAGTGTTTTCAATTGTTTAAATTTTTAGATTTCAACTTCTTTTCGTTATGTTATTGTATATTAGAACCTTTATTTTCCATTTGGTCAACGGTACTCTTATTTTAACACAATTTTTTTTGCTTTATTTATTTAGTTATATGATATGTTCTGGCTGCTAACATCTTGGTACACAGTTTCCTGATATTTACTGGTCACTTTATTTGTTTACTTTAATATAGGATTTTCTTTTAGCCATTTGCAAATTTACGCACTCTAATATATCATATGTATTAATAGATAGATAGATAGATATAAGATTTATTGCACAATTCAGTACAAAACTAATTAATATTATATAATTTGGAACAAACCGAATTTTAAAATGATTCAGTCTCTAAAAAATGAATATTTTCACCATCATACAATTTCTTTGTGAAAAGGCAAAAGAACTGAAAAGTGTTCGTGACAATGCGGAACACGTCCTGCAAAAACTGATCTTTCCAGTCTCTGTACATAGAGGTGTACGATGCAATGCGCTTGTCGGTCCGTAAAAACAAAGGCAAATTGAGCCAAGAGGTAGGTTTTTTGCAACTACCGAGCGATAAACACAAGAGTGAAAAACGTATTTGCAGCATTTATTGGAAAAATCATTCTTTCGACACTTGGCACGAGGCAATCTCTTTTTGCAAAGCTTAATCGGATTTAGGATTTTTATTTTAATAAATCAAATATTGCTTAAGCTTATCTAAAGTGAAAGTAGAAATGGTGTGATGAAAAGTCGATTGTGTAAATTATGGATTTTTAATAAAATTTGAATTCAGTAAAAAATGGATAAATTTTACTGATTTTTAGATTGTTTCTTTTATTTTGTTTTATTTTGAATAGATTCATCAAGAATTTATTTGTTCATGAGGCTCATGGATGAAAATTTATGAAAACAACTAAAGCAGTATTAATTAATTAAAAAGTACTGAATTATGATTGAAGTAGGAATTGCGAGATATTGGAACTTAAGTATGAAACTTTATATGGCTTGATATAGCAGCACAGAGTGTAAAAATGGACGTCATAAAACGTTTACGAGCTATACTTGATTTTTTGAGCAGTAAAAATATAAGGTATTATGAAAAAATCTTCCTTTTTTAAATCCCATTATGGAAATTGGATGTAGCCGTGGAAAATACTGAAATATTTGCTGTTAAAACATTTAAACGTAGTTTTACAAGGATGTAATATAAAAATTTATCTGATAGATGGCATAATATAACCTCTTCTAAGCTCGCACCTTTTCCTTGTATATTATTGCAGGCTATGTATTAAATTGCTCTTTTCCGAATCTTCTTACTTTTTTAAACGTATTATTTCGTAAAAAAGCCTCCTTTAAATACGTTTAATTAACCCTCTTAAGGTAAAATCCAGGCAATAATAATTATTTCATTTTTCTTGCTCTACAATCGTACAATATTATTAATCGCGTACAATATTTTACATGTAATTTCTCTGAAAAATCAAAATTCCAATTTCCTTCAAACTCTCATTCTAACTTGAAAATTTGAACCACAGCTAGCCGTTCCCTTCGTTAAACAACTTTTGACGTTTCAATCTTCCCCGAGACAAAACTCATTTCCTCTAGCGCTACTTGTGCGTACATCCAACAAGACACTGCTCTAGCGGCTCAAAACTACCCATCACAGCCATCCTTGAGCGTTATCCGAGTGCATGAGTTAGTATATATAATGGATGATCCGGTGTCGTCTGAGCGCGGCGGCGCAGCTAGTTTGCTGCCGACTTAGAACTGGTAGCGAGCTATGCGAGATTTTCTCGAGTAGTACGGCAGCGGATTTGGTCAGACGAAATTTTGACTTTGAAACTTTCCGGTTTTAGCTTTACGGGGAATTAAGAAGGCTTAGTGAGAGAGGTGATTAGTTAGTAGATTAGATCTGTTCATTAATTTTATTACATTCGATCATTGTTTATTTTATGAGGTTTTAAAATATAAAAACGATTATTATATCAAAATTTGACCGTAATTAAAAATTATTAATTTTAGAATATACACGCGTAAAATTAAACTTATAAACTTCAGCAATCTTTTTGTATTATACTTTTTTATCTCAGTGTATTTGCATAAGAATAATAAGTATAGGCACCAACACATTGCAACACTAATGTTATAAATAACATTACATTGCTAATGTAATAAGATTTTCGAGCAAAACGGTGAAGCTATATTGCGTTTAGCAATGATAACTCAAGTACAAGTATCGCATTTACTATTTTATATAGCTTCGCCGTTCTCTGTAGTAAAAATATATTGAGCTATCATTGTATAAAATTTGAGTTACGTTCGATGATTTAAAAAAAAATGTACCTTTTATTGGAATAAATATAATTTTGTACTTTATTACTCTGAGTTTTCTATCTGAAATTTTAAATACAATACAATTACTTATAAAATTGGTTCTCGAAAAATGAATTAATAATTCTAGTTTCAAATTGTTTAAGTTTCTAATTAAACCTGATTTAATAAATGACTATTAAAGTTACTTCTACGCTAAATTTCATACAATCTTCGACCTTTCATGAGCTTTGTTAAAAAAGTTTTTAAATTCAAAAATCATTACCCTTTCAAATTAAGCAAAATGAACTTTTTGATAGAACCAGAAAAAAAGGTGGCATAAAGCTATATTCGTTCACGGAACGAAGCGAGTAGCTTTTACCCTGTGAGTGGAGCGAAATTAGTGTCCCCCGTGTCTAAATGCAAATCAGATGAGTCTCAAGATAAGAGGCGGGCGAAAAAAGTTAAAGCGCAAGATGCACACATGAGAGGCTTACCGAGACGAAGATGAAGAGGTACAGCAAATGCGCGATGTCGACGAAGCTGCAGAGGATGACGATGCAGATCCAGGGTACCAGGAAAATCTTCTCATCCTAAAAGAAAAAATCAAGAAGACTGCTTGTTAGTTTTCAGCGTATATATAGGATAAGAAAAAATATTAGGAATTCGAGCACGTATTTTTTTGGTACGGATGAAAAAGAAAGGTGAAAGAACCCCGCTCTTAACGTATTCTATAAGGCAAAGAGATTTCGAGGCTTTCTCGGTCGAAATTTATAGGTTGGCTGATGATTTATTTCATTTCGTTTCGTTTCTCAACGCGTTATAAATATCGGCAACTTTCTCGGGCTACTGTGTTTGTAAGGGCATATTTTTTTACTTTGCCGCGAGTTTCGCCAAATGTGCCCGAACGGCCGTGTTGATCAATAAGGTCGTTTGAACCTTTTGCCAGACGCGTCCATTAATTTTGCCGAACGTCTAGCCGGAGAACGATGCATTATGCATGCCCCGCTCTCGAACTTTTAATCGATCATTGCTCTTTTTTTTGGAACGGGAGCCGCAGATTTGTTCGCGCCGAGAGCAGAGAATTTCTGCGCGCAGTTTGGTTTATAGAGAAGTGAAGTTTGAGGGACAGAATTTTATTTGATATAAAGATAATATAAATAGTGCCAATATGTGCATCTTAATGAAACTTTGTGATATGTTTTTAGCTAACAAAATATGAACAAAGCCGTAGTTGTACGATTAGAATACTCAAGCTATTTAGTCTTAACAAATCCTTAATAAAGATTTAGTAAATAACATAAAATTAGAGAAAACAAGCTTTAATTTACCGTTTTAACAATCAAAAAATAATAACAAGGACCAATAAGTTATGCTTCTTTAAATTTAAGTACCTAAAATACACTGAATAATTATACAATTCCATAGGTCGGAATTTCGTTAACTTGTGTTCTACTTTCGTTACTTAACTTTAAACAAGCATAACTTTGGTTCTAATTATTATTTCTTTATTTTGAAAATTGCAAATTAAAACTTGATTCCTGTAATTTTATGTTATTTATTAAATGTTTATTGACGATTTTTTTTTGACTAAATATAATTCACGCTTTAATTAGAAGACCATTTCTTATATTTTTTAGGAAACAAAAAAAAAAAAATTGCTCATATTTCGAGTATTTTGCAGCTTTAGACCTGTGTTCATTGTTCATTCAGATGTTTCTTTAAGATCTGTGACCCGAGTCTGAAAACCTCTCCTGGTTAGTATTTATGAAAATGAAACAAGTGGTTACAGAATAGTAATAGAGTAAATTAAAATTATGTAAAAACTAATATATGTTAATTATACATTAATAAACAGTACATCTAAATTTATAACCGTACGTATTTCCAGGTCTTTATTATATTATTAACGTTACATAAAAAGTAATCACCCTAACTTCCTGGCCACGAGCCCACTAGCACCACCCTCTTCTAACCATATGCTGTCCCGTCTCATTTTTCACAGTTGACCGAAGTTATAACTGTATCTAAGCCTAAGATGTCTGTATTTTAGTGATCTCACAAGTCGTAGCTTTGACAGAAGAAGTAAAAGATATTCCTTCTGCTCTCTTTTACTCATTACATCGCAGATTTCTATAAGATCCTGAATTTTCTTGATCTATTACTAACTATAGAAGGTCTTATTCTGCATACTTGAAAAGTTACGAACTTCCATCAATCACTTGCTAAATAGATTGACTTTTTTTTATGGGCGATTCGCGTGAAATTACACGCATCGGCGCGTTGCATACAGAATCTTGGCTATCTTTCAAGCTAAAAATTAATCGTTAGTTGGTGGGAAAGAATTAGTTAGCTTTTTGCTTTTTTTATTCTGTACGTACTTTTACTTCTTTATTAATTAAGAACAAATTGTATTGTTTCTATTATAATAAGCAAATAATATTTTTTTAAGATACATAAAAATAAGGATAGGTTATTGGACGAAAAAATCTATTTTTCTTATCTTAAAACAATTCACTTTAAGGAAAAATTCGAGTCGCTGGAGTCGCCTTAAAATGGTAAAATTATACTTGTATTTTACATAAGTAGATTTTACAAAATTATCATAGACAAAGTTTTTAAAACCCATGGCTCTTGGAGAAAAGTAAGTATACGCGATAAAACTGTTGTATCTGAAATCCGTAGCAAAGTTTGAGGGCGTAAAATTTAAACTTTACTACTAAATTTTACTTAAAAAAAATTATTCCAGAAAATGTGGAGCTGTGTCAGAAACTAACAGTCTTATAAAAAGTTAAAACTTTGAAAACTTGTAACCAATTAACTTTTTAACTGCAAAATCGTAAAAGAAAATTGTTCTTTCAAAAAATAGAATTTTATAGGCTTGTCAATAAGTTTTTAATAGCCAAGAAAATATCAATATTGCCAATCAGTTTAACGTACATGAAACGAAAAATTATTACATGATAAAATTTTTAGTTAATATCGTAAGTTACAAAAATTATTACATTGAATCTATGATACTGGCCTCTCATATATTTATTTATAAATGAAAGTACGGCTTTCAATAATAAAAAAAAAATCTCATCACATCTATGTCACCATATCGCCGCGATTTATCGGTTGCGATAAAGTTTTAATCAAAATCGAAAGTATACAAGAAAAATCACCGAGCAACTCTGTCCCCCGTTCTAAAATCGACTGGGATTCGCTTTCGTTACTTTTATCAGCGATTCACCAGGGATAAAGTCGTGAAGTTGCCGAACTTGTGACAGCTGTGGAGAATTAATTAATTCCGTGACGGAATTCGATTTTAGTACGAGCGCAGCATTAGGTACCTAAGATATCGACGAGGAAACGCTCCCCGTATTTGCATGGGAAAACCATAAGGCGACTAATTGCGGAAACCAAGCGCTGGATTCAGGTATATGTATGTATATATGAACGGGCTCGAGATTGCTTTTCTAAATCGCCTTTTGTGGCCCGCTCGCAAAAGGGTTATATGGAAATTGCGTTCGCGCTGTTTTTCCATCTTCAGGGGTTTAGTTTTACGCGGCCTGGATTTGTTTATTTTTTAATCACCGGTGAGGATTTGAACGTGGAAGAGATGTACACGTTTTTTTTTTTTTTTTCAGTATTTTCCAATTAAATTATTGGTTTCTTCTAATGTTTTTAAGATTAATTATGTTTCATTAATTTTTTGCAGTTTATGAAGGTACTTTTTCATATTGACGATTTATTAATTTATTTGTCTTGTAAATATAAAAATTTACTGTACAATCAGGAATGTTTATTTAACGTGTTCGAAACATTAACGATCAATATGAATTTTTTGTTTTGATCAACAAAGTCAATTTTGGATTAATTCTACACTTTGACGAATGATATGAAAAGTATTGAATATTATTAAAATATAATTAATACTATTTTACATTTTCATATACAATACATATAATAACTTATCGTATGTTTTGAAATTTGTTCCTCCTTTCCAAGCATAACAATTTTATCAAATTCTCTACACGCACAATGTACAAAAAGATTCAAATTTTGCATCTTTGAAAACGCTCTTTCGCAAAATGTCATTCTATATTTTGGACAACGTTGGTTCTGGTATTCAAAAAGAGAATTGCTTTGAACATTTCGAGAAAGGTTAGAAGATTGCATACAAAACGTATACGTACGTCTTTGACTTACTTTGAGTCAAGTCTTTAAAAACATTTTTAAGATCAGTTATTTTTTTAAATTAATTATTATTATACAATAAAATAAAGTTGAATAATATACTACTGGATTTGTGCTTGAATATAAAGAAAAGATGTAACATTCTGGTACATACTATTGCTTTAAAAAAAAGTTTCATCAACGTGAGTGGCCTATAAAATAGATTATCTAAAACTTCAATATTGTTTTAGTATTATTAATATCAATTAGGCTCACTGGAATAGATTATAAAATTAAATCCTGACAATTTCTGATGTTTTTGTATATTTACTATCAAGGTATTTAATTATTACTCTATTATTTCTTTTTGATAATATATTGTAATTAATTAAAATGTAGCATTATTTTGAATAGAATAGTGATTAGACTAATAATATGTTAATTATAATTGAGCCTAAATAGCTTTTATTTTTATTTTATTTTTAGAATCCACAAAGTAGTATAGATAAAAATATTTACTTCAACAACAAAAATGCATTGAATATCGCGCTCATTTTTTACTACTACCACTTCCAAACCTACTCTAGTTAAAATTATTCTATTTTCGCCAGAGAAAATGGTCAAAAAATAGTTATGACCAGGAATGGCGAAATTTTCAAAAGGATCAAAATTAACAATTAAATTTATAAACAAAAAACGATTGAGAAAGGAAGAAGAAATTTTCCTTCTTCCTTGAGCGATCTTAATCAGGAAGTCGAACGATGCCCGTAGAGAAAAAAAAACGATAGGTACGATCAAAGTTGACGGAGGGTTCACCTTTGTTGATATTTATACATGTATATATACATGGTGATGGCGATGTATATTGAGCAGAGGCTCAATAAACACAACAAAGGTGTACCACGTGTATCCCCTTCTTTATTCATCTTCGGTTGTATAAATTAAGCAAGACTCAGCTTCCGTTAGTAAGATATTAGAAAGTGATTTGTCATTAAAAGAATAATATAAAAATAAATCTAGTAACTTTTCGCAAAGAGAATAACAGTCATTTTGCTATTTTTTCAAGAATTTTGTAAAATAGATTAATTATACAAAATAAATATTATTTTGTATAATTATTTTGAAGTTAATCCACTATTTAAATGATTAATGATATGAATTATTTCTTAGCTTAATTATGTTAATATCAGCTTAATTATTTTATTACCCGATTTCTGTAATTGTAAAACCTTATATGTAAAAGCAAATTACTCCATTAGTTTGTAATCTATAAGATCAGTTTTCGCATTATGTTACGTAATAATCGCTTCAATTTACCTTTAAAGAGAACCGATCTATTAAAGCAAGCAATTAAAATTATAACTATCGCTTTCATATAATCGTTTCTCCTCTAAGCATGTAACAAAGATTATAAAATTACTTTATAACTAAATTTGTTGTGCTTCCACAACACATTTATCTAATTGAAATTCAGTATTCGTAACGAAAACAGTCAATCGCGCAAAGTCTATCCAATGTATTAAGATAGTTTTCACTCGTGAAAAATTGAAAATTTAAGTTATGATTTGTGAAAGACAGTTCGGTCAAAAGTTACGTTGATTCGAACACATCGAAAATTGTACTTGAGTTTGACAGTTCACAGATTACAGAGTCAAATCATTACAATAGCACTAGCAACGTTTTATACAAACTGAATGTCAAGTTAGTAACTTTCGAAATTTAAAAAATTCAATCTCTAGGATTTTCCCATTAAAATCCCAAGTATTACATCCATGAATGCACCTCTATCCCAATGAAAATGAAAGCACGTGAGAAGAAAGTGGAAAAAATAAAATAGTCCGCTAAAGTTGGAAATCCATTTTGTTCGGCAATAAAAGAAACGTAAAAAATTTACTTCCTCCGCAAAATGCTTTGTCCTTTCGAATCTTGATCGACTCGATATTCTCGAGCGCACGATTTCACCCGGGAGTGCGCGCCGTGGTCCGCAGCGAACGGGCGAGCTGACATTTCTCTCTCGTAAATTGAAAATTCGCGCGCAGTCGAGAGAAAGAGAGGACGAGCTCTGTCTTGGGAAATATCGAGTTTCCGGATACATCGCCTAGGAAAACTGACAAAGTAAAACTGACGCAGAGCAATGTGGCTGCAGTTTGTTGATTTAAGGAACTTGTGTTTCAACTTTAGAGTATATTCAAAATGGCGTTACCTCATATATGAAAAATTGAAAGTTAAGAAAGAATGTGTACGGTTATCAATAAATGAAAAAACAATTTAAATTGTTTTATTATTATTATTTTTTTGTTCTTAACTTATTTATTTTTGATCTTATAATGACTTATATCTTATTATTACTTTCTAATTGAAAAAAAGCATTTCCGAAAATAATGTTTACATTATATTATTTAATTTAAGCATTAGACATATTAGTTGCAAATGTTCTATAATTTGTAAACTCTGTTATTCCAGATGTTTTTCAATTGATTTAAAATTTTTCCTAAATTTCAGCAGTTTATTCATCTTTTTATAGTTTTATTTTCATTATACAAACATAAAATATTTCTAATAAAATGTTATTTTCATATAGAATGTAGAAAAACATAAGTTATTTATCCTAACGATATTTTTACACCAAAAATATCATCAGGAATAGAAAAACAAGACGCCTAACAGCTCAACCAAATGACACTCGATCTCAATGCGGAAGCAGCATAGCTGGCGATACGCCTACACATACATCTCTTCGAAAACGCGGAAATCAACGCGAACTCCCTCCGCCTTTCACATTGCGAAAAAAAATCGAGCTCCAGGATAAAAATTTGATGAAAAATTTGACAAGCAAAAAGCAAGGGCTTGATGTGCTTTATATCTGCGCTCGTAAATTTTCGCTGCTGTTTTCTCCTCTACCGAGCCGAGCGATCCGGAGAGTGCGGATGAATGGTTCAAGATCAGTTTAAATATTTTCAGATACGTATGTGCCCTGATTGTTTTATGTTTTTTCATTAAAGCAATATTTCTTTGATTATTTACGAGTTATTTTTATATTTAATAATACATTCGTGTTCGTTGAGTTATGTAAATTAATTTTATTGGATTCTGAATGTTTGTAATTTTTTATTGTAATTTTATTAACTTTTTTATTTAAATAAGTTTTTCATAAAAACAGAACCAAAAGTACGTTAACTCTCTGCACATAACAGATTATATTTAACAAAATTAATACATTTTAAATATCAAATCAAAATTTCTTTAACCATTCTTAATTAAGCTAACTCTAATTCGATAATTTATTGCAACTAATATGTTGATTATTAAAAAAAGTCTTTGTACTTAAGTAATACTTTTATCAAAAGACATTTTTATGTGCTTGATGCATAAAGGCAAAGGAAAGTTTCTTTCGTTTAATAAAAATATATTTTATAAAAGATCCCCTAGTCCATAACAAATGTGTCATTTTTGTAATCTAAATGCAAATGCCGACTCGTTATAAAAACGTTGGGTAATATCCCACATATTAGGTGTAAATCAATTCTAAACGCAGACCGAAAAAGTCGTCTGGAGTTTAAAGTAGACGGTACATCTAGGGCCATTAAGTAACATAAAGCTGATAAGGTAAGATAAATGTGAAAATTTCTTGTATTTTAGGCAGTTTAATAGAGTTTTTCTTTATTTTTTTTATTATTGCAGTGTGATTGCTTTTTTTTTCAAACAAACAAGTCAAAATGTCCTCTTTTAACTCAAATGTTATCTTTCTATGTTTTTAAGGTTTTTGAAAAACAATATAAGCTTTATAATAATATTATTCTTAATATTATTCTTTTCTTTTTCTGAAATACTTATCCTAAAAATTCCTTGAATTATAACATGTTTCTAACAAACAATATTAGCAGGTTCTTTCATATATTTTAGAATATTTCCAAAATTAAATTTTTTTTTCAATAAACTTAAATGAAGGGGATATGGGTCCTTTTAAAAATGGAATCATTCAATTGATTTTTCATCGGTATTTCTAATACAACATTCATATTACAAATAAAGAATGAATATCTAAAAAAAAGTGAAATTAAATGTTTCATGATGACGTTCGTCTTTCAATTAGTATTCCTTTCATAATTCTCAAATCTATAAATACTAAAAAACTTATTTTTCATGCCAAAAAGCATAACAACGAAATTCCCAGCCTTTTCAAGAGAAAAGGATAAACACATTACTTGATATCTTTAATCTAAAGGAAAAACTCGACTTCTGCCATCAGCGATTAATAACGTTACGTGCATTCAGCTAATCGCTTTTAGCGCGTCTTACCTTGGACGGAGAAATGAAACACCTCGCTGGGAGGTTGTAAATTATGTTGACACTCGGAGGAGGCGTTACCGTTTGTTTAGGCTAAGCCACGCAGAGGCTGAGAGGAGAGTAGATCTCGATGTAAAGGGGAGGCAGAGATGGCGGCTAGGTATACACTCTTGCAAGATTACCAGTTTCGAACCAGCAAAAGCTGATTCGTTTTATGAAGCGGCTATAATTTCGATATCGCTGCTTTAGAGGCGCAACTTTAGGAATTTATCTTTAACTTTTACGAGGTAGTAAGGATGTGGAAGAAGGTAAATGGCGAAAATGGCGAAAACGGAGCGGCTCGTATTTTGAAATTTTAACGAGCTGCGATATTACAGGTGATTGTGGAGGGCCATGAACTGTAAGGGTTATTGGGATCGTAATAAAATTTAGTAGATTTTGGCAAATTTTGTTGATGTTATTCAATAAAATTTATTGGCTCTAGTTAACTTTTGTTAGCTTTCACCTGATCTCTTTATTAAAAAAAAAAATAAAAAATATTTTCTGTACTAAATTTAATAATAGCTCTTGGATTGTGGTAGGTCGAGTATGAATTTATTTGAATGTAAAAATAGATAAAATACAATTAATGTGAATCGAATTGTTTCAACTGAAATTTCAAATTAGAAGAAAATTAAATTTTGAATACAATCCTTATGACAAGTATTTCTAATTTGAATCATAAATCTACCAAAAGATGTAAAATAATAGAGATTTATATTGATGTCAACTTTGAGAGCTTCGAAAAGTAAAGGGGAGGGTCATTTGAGGAGCGGAGGGGTAATCAAGGGTTGATTTGAAAATAATGAACACAATAGATTTGTGTATGTATTTGTGTATGTAGACGTGTGGGCGTGCGTGCAAACTGAATGCGCTCTCCCTATTATTCTAAGCTGTGACCTATTTCTATTCCCTCACCACGCTCACGACAGGAATCGCACTTCGTTGTTTATGTCTTCAGATCCTCAGTGATAGGAAATTTGTATAGCGGATTCAGAATTGGAAGAAAACACGAGAAAAATCACCTTTCTGGCTTGACGAGCAACTACGTTTCGCTCTTTCTCGTAGACCGGCTGTGTTTGGTTTCGTGATTTGGTCTGTGTATGCTGCTTTACTAGGATCCTCGAAGCGAGATTTATATAGGGCGAAACGGTTTGACGAGTCGCGAGGGAAAAACAGGGCTTTTCCAGGCAAGCGTAGGATCATCCCGGGAATGCAACTGTGCAGGTATTTTCTTGTTTTTTTTCTATTTGTGAATTCGCGAGGGATTGTTGTTCGGCCGACCCTTTTTTTCGTTCGCACGGTTTGCTAAAATTTGGACATTGTTTTACGGCCGGACTGAAGCGCTTGCCTCGGCGAAGGATTTTTTGTTCCTGTACGTCCTCAATAATTGGAACCTTGTGTGCAGCGTACGTCGTAAAAGTTATCGTGTGGGTATAGAAAAGTGGAGTGAATGGTCGCACTTTAGCGTGCGGCGCGTCATTGTTTGTGAACGCCATTTTTGTTTTTAAATTATTAATCTTAAAAACAAAAAACCTTTTATGTTTTATAAAAAATTAATCCACTTTGAAGTATTGATTTTTGAAAAAATAGCTTAAAAATACTCAACTTTTTTCAAAATAAAACAAAAATAAATAAAGATTATGAGTTAAAAAATTAACTGATTATGATGTTTTCAGATATAATAATAAAGAACATACACATATATTGTACAGTTTTTTTTTTTTTTTTGAGGAAAAAATTTACAGTTTTTTTAAAGGCATTATGATATACTTGAGGACTACTACAGAATTGTATCTTCTACAAAGTGAAATAATTGTTTGCAATTGTTACTGACATTTTTTAATGATACAATTATATTATTTTTAGATACCTATGAGTTAATAACTTTCTTAAATTGTTCCAAGAACGAAGTTACGCTCGAATGAAGTAGAATTTTGCAGTTTCTACTTTCCTGGGTATCATAAATAGATAAGTAACATTACACCTGATAAAAAATAGCTTTTTCTTTTATATAATTTTTATAAATAAATTGTTTACATTCTTCATCCATTATTATCATAACATTATCTATTGAACTATGCAATAACGGCGCAAGCATTTTCGTAAACAGTCCCTGAGCACACTTTAAAAACTCGTGGAGATCGCGCGTGTGTACTTTTAGTGTTCCCAAGGGTGAAGAACTAGTCTCTAGGTGGGTGGTCGCTGCACAATGCAAGCGACGTTTCGAGGTAAGTGCTGGCGCCTCGATCTGACAAAGTGCAAGTGCGAAAGAGACGCTTTTCTTAGCGAGAAGGATTTTGAGCTCCTTTTTCTTTCGTAGAGAATAAAGTGACATTCTCAGGCGTTTATTGAGAAAGAGTATTTGTAATTTTTTTAAATAATTTTTTTTATGTAGCGTAAAAATTTAAAGATAAAAGTTGATTTTTTTTATTACCGGTTATTTAATATTTGCCTGAGTGATTTTTTTAAAATTAAAAAATATATTTAAATCTCTTACATTCGAAAAAATCTTGGGAGGTACAACATATTAATTTGTTATATTTACCAATTTACTTTGACATCCAGGACCTAACGAATTAATTGGTAAAGGTTACAAGTGTATTTTGTTAATAAATTTTGTGTTTAAAACCAAGTTAAGTTAAATAATTACAAAATACTTTGTAATTGTTACAATTTTTTTTTTCGTTATAAGTTTTTTTTTATTAAAAAAAGTTTACAAAGTCCGAATAGTTGTCAATACAACACTACCCTTGTAGATATAACAAAAAACTT
>UELX01005410.1:0-13866 GCA_900480035.1 Eupelmus urozonus | reverse complement strand
CGCTGGCAGTATGGCGCGAACATTCAAACGCGCGGAGAGTCTTACAAGTGTGCATGTCTACATGCGGGTAACAACTTGAATATATTAATTTCCTATTTAAATAATTACTTTCAAATTCTAAAGTTTCATGAAATTTAAGACAAATGTGTGAAATGTAAGACAAGTGCCTTACTTCATCCAGATTTTTAAAAGCGTAGTAGCTTAGACATTTTATCTTAGGCATGCAGCTCGAATATCATCATATTTAATTGTGTTGAATTTAATTTTATTCTTCATATTGAAATATTTGTTTGATGGAAATTATCAGTACATCATATACGTGACATTTGTTTAATGAGTTCGTGATATTTTAATATCAAGCTTTCAAAATATGACATATCATAATTCAATAAAATACAAATTTTATTTAATACTATAAAATCAGAAGGTTAATTATCAGAATACACAAGAAGTAATACATACGCACTCAAAATTTGTTATTAAAAACTTGTTAAATTATTCTTTATCATAAAATTATAAATAGTCATGATGATCTAAATATTTTTTACACTTTATATTTGATTAATTATTTGACACTCACACACGCGTACGCACACACGCATATGTTTTATTCTCGCCTTAACGATAATGGCCACTTATTTCCTCAAAAAACGTGCATAAAGTGGCATATTATCCCCGAAAATCTTTAGGAAGAAATCAATGCCCTAGCAGGGAAATAACGTGCTTCTAATAAGCGACCTAGGTCATTACTTCACTGCTAGCATTTTTATTAGAAAAAATAAAAATATTATTCAAAAAACATCATGCACTTTTCAAAACAAATAAGTGACCACAGTTAAGGTGGGAATATAATATATTATGCACCAAGGGAAGGAAGTGATCTATGCGCTCCCTGTCTTTAAGTTGTCGATATACATTAATGCGTTTTTCCCACTTCTTCTTTGAGTACAATATACGATTTTTTTTACATACTCACCTTTTATTTTGTACTAGTTTACTATTGAAACGGAAAAGAAGTACTGCGTGATTTATCTTTACCTCACTCTAGTTATCGATGCTACGCGTTGTTTGTGTGGCACTGGGAAAAACTAAACTAGAAGTAGGAAAAAAATTTAGCAGTTCATTACCGTGTCGGCGGGACAAAAGTACGAACTTTAAGCTGTGGAATGTAAAAAAAGTACTATATGCACCTCAGGAGATAAAGTAGATTATTCCCTTGAAAGATTACTGCTCTCGCTTCGCTCGGGAAGCAAATCACCAGCAGGAGTAATATAGAGCTTTATTTTCTTGGTGTATAATGCAATATTATGCTGTCAATTCACAAATAAACTACAATAGAAACTATATTGACCTGAAAAGCAAGTACAAAGTGGCATATAATGTTTTCAAAGTATTTTATGAACATAAAGTATTACTATATTTCCGATTCACCTAATAAGTAAAGACCACTTTATTGACTCAAAAAGCGGGTCGAAAATAGCATTTAATTTCCTATAATTGTTTGTTGACAATTTAAAACATGTATACCCTCTTAAATAAAGCACCTTCAATGGCTTTAAGACTTTACAAAAATAGAAATCTACAAGCGAGCTTAACAAAGCTATTACCTCCTCAAAGAAAAAAATTTGGATACATTGCAGAGTCAAAAAGGGCTTCGGTTATTTCATAAATAGCTGAATAATTCATCTTGCAATCCGTATCCGTAACAAAAGCGCAAACTTCTCAGCCCGTAAACCAACACGTAAACTTTCCACTGAACTTTCCGTGACCGCGGTAGCCTCATAAAAATCCCGCCGAAAAAAAGGCAGTAGTAGCAGCAGCAGCAGCAGGCTGGCAAAAACTTCTGCACTGTATGTCAAATCAATCATAACCGTGCAGCGTGCACACCCTCGATAAAACTACATCGGCGGCTTTCCAGCGTCGATATAACCTGCCCTTTCTGCCCCTCTTATGGTCAAGCCAGCTCGTGCGCCGTACGCTGGCGCGCGAAAGAAAGAAAGAGAGAGAGGGAAGGGGGTGAAGGGGAAGCAAAAATATATAAGAGAGCGAAAAGCGGGAGGTAAGAGCTGGCCGCAGAAGCGTAAAGCGCATTTCGCGCAGTCTTTACCACGCGCTCCTCGGTTTTCCCGGCGAGTTATGGTACTCTTGGCGATGGGCTCCTATTTACCCGGCGCGACGAGGTGTGCCGAGAGAGCGGGCGACTTAGCCCGATTTAAGGAGGAGTGGACGCGAGGAAAAATAAAGGAGGACAAATGGCGAGTCCGAAACAAAAGAGAGCGCGCTAGGGCGAGAGGAAACGAGCAAATAGAGAGAGAGAGAGAGGAAGAGAGAGAGAGAGAGAGAGAGCACGTACGCGTTGAGTTTCGTACTTTACGTCGGGGGTCTCAGCAAATACGATGGAGTTTGGTACTCCGCTTTGCGAAAATATGCGAGATTACGTGTGAAAAAGAGTGGAAGACGGAAGAGAGAGAGAGATAGAGAGAGAGAGAGAGTGAGAGAGAGAGAGAGAGAGAGAGAGAGAGAGAGAGAGAGAGAGAGAGAGAGAGAAATAGTAACATTGGCATACTATGTCCGATTTTGGGTGTGAGTAAATGAAAATTATTATAATTAATTTAAAGGGATCAGAATAAACTGATTTAAAAGAATATTATAATAAATGCCATGGTCTTGAAATTGTTATTAAGCTTATATTATGCCGAAGAATCTTTTATTCAATAATCTACAAACTATCTCACATTATAAAACACTCAATTAAATTAATAAAAACACTTCTATCACATATTAATCTGTTGCAGAAACTTTAGTTATAAATTGATGTAGGTATTATAATTAACTAATAAAGGATTTCCAAATATTATCGAATAATATTTTACGTATGCACATATAAGAACAAAGTACCTCTCCCAATTTAAATAACGCAACAATTTTGCACTCTCAAACTCTATTTATTATTCCTTTTAATAACTCCAGTCCCAGTAATTACAGACGAAACGAGAGCGCATAAAGAGCCCTAAAATAAGAGAGGGTAAAACCATACTGGATCAAGTTTGAGTCCGCAGGTACTCGGTAGCAACATAACGGGCTTCCCATTTGCGGCCATCGTATCTCCTCGCTTTGGAAAAGAACAGACTCTACCACAGCGTTAGAAGAGATCTGCTATCTCTCGCTTTGCCGGGAAGATTACTAGGGAGCTGGAGAAAAGATGGGGAATCCTTTAAAGGCTATTTGTCTTTCTAGGGTGTGGGGCGGTTACCAGGAACAGGCCGTCTGGTTTACACTCATTTGGCTTTTGTACGGACGATGATGACACATTATTTATTAAATTTTGGGAATCATTGAGATTAATTCGAGTTATATTATTAATTTAATTGCTTTAGGTTGTGGAAAATATAATGAATAGAAGGTCTTGTTAGAATAGTAAAAGAAAGTAATCAATTTACAAGCGAAAACACAAAGTTGTAGAATAACTTTGATATACACAATTTTTACAGCAGAAGTTAACTTATTTGATGTGGTACACGAGATTAGAGTTACTCGGGTAAAGTTGTAATAATTTCAGCCTTATTTGAATATCTCAAGCGAAATTCAAGAGAACCGGCATATTACAAGGAAGCTCCTCAAGTTTCGAGTAATTCAAATGAAATTTAATGGACAAGAAATAATTTGAATATTCAAAAACGAAATTTCGCAAAAGTAAACGCCAACTTATTTCCATAACAAATTTCTTAATGAATGGAATTGAATAGACGAGTTTCATTCGGAAAACATTATCTTCGACTTAGAATGAAACTATTTTCTCCGAATTTCACGTTATTTTATTCTTTTAGTTTTCTTTTTACCAATTATTTTAATTGGATGTTTATAAAAACAAATGCTAGCTTTTCTCTAAAGCAGTACAGAAATATCCTCTCTTTCCCATTAGGACCTAATCTCCAGCACAGTCAAAATAGGTAAGGTCCAGAAATATAGCTGCGCTTTAAAGATTACTGAAAGAAAAAATTATTTTTCAGTCGACACAAAGGGTCCGCTACTTTTAAGGATAATATCCATTAAAATTTATGATCCGTTTGTAAAAGGACGATGGGATCTATAAAAAAAACTGCCATTTTGAGCGACCATTGTTGCCTTCGAATTCCTAGCAATTGGCTGTAGCTATTTTAATGTGGTATCCATTAACAATTTCAATATTCTTTTTATATTGATATAGCTTATTTCTTTTTTCAGTAAAAGCATAAACAAATGTTTATGTTCATATTTGACATTTCTCATTATGTTGTATTTAACAAAGTTGAAGATATTTATTATTAAAGTTAAGATTTTAAATGCAATTTAAAATATAAACTCCCAACATACAACTTTAAAATCGTTTCTTTAGCTACAGTTCATTACTCAAATATAAGATATAACGTTTCAACTCCAACTCGCAAAATAAAAACCCTACCCTGCTCATCGCAACCTTTCCCTTAATTAGCATCCCCGCAAGTGTCAACGCCAGCCAGCTAATCGATACACAAATAAGCAGCTGCGCGCCGCGGACTCGCATCGAAATCGCGCGAGAAACAAGTACCCGCGTATACGCACGGTAATTAAGCCGGTAATTAGGAAGTTTCGCTTCGTCGCACGCGTCGATTTCCAATTAGCACGAATCCGGCGTCTCCTCGGTGGAGGCGGCCCTCCGCATAAGATTGGAAATTTGGTCGATACGCACCCGCTCCCTACGGCGCTCCGCGAAATGCGGACGTTAGCCGGGGCCGGCTTCGCGCGAGAGACGAGCGAACGGCTCATTAATGACGGTAATTAATATCGGCTGGCCGAGCACGCGTGCGTCTATATTGAGGATGGTGGTAGGCCTTTGCCCTCGAGGGGCTAGCCAGGACGTGGCACGAGCGCGTGATAAGAAAAAGAGGAGATCTGGGGTGAAGATTAATCTTCGTTGTGGCAATTTAAATTAATATTTTTGGGTTGTAGGAGCTGAGAGTTATATTGCGCTGAGGGATTTTGATTGGGAATTTTAGTTTATTGAGTTGTTCTGTTTTATTGATCGGTTGTGAAGGAGAGGATGAAGTACGTAAATAAGATAGCTAAGGATTATGTTTTCAATCGAGGACTGAATAGGTAAAATGTAAAATTAATGTCTTAATATACTCAGTATTTATTTCTTATATAAAAATTATGTTTGATATTTGATACATGGCACAACTACTTTATAATTTTTTTCACTAAGTATAAGTAAATATTTTGACTAGCAGATATATAAAAGACACCATTTCTATTGAGTCTTTTAAAGAACAATTATCTCTCTAATTTGATCAATATCATCATATTACCTAATATAGTTATAAATAGAAGTCTAAATAGAAGCTCGTCTGGCCAAACTCGGCATATATCTACTGTTCAATAATTGAGCTATTTTCCCCTCCGTGATTTTAGCCGGTTGAGCCTGCGGATCGTCCGAAACTGAATGAAGATGTTGTCGCTTTGTGAAGCAAATTGGTTTTAATATTGATGAGAACATGTAGTGCGAATTCGGCGTAGTTTGGGCTAACTTCGAAGATTGCCAGTGTACTGTGGGTGTTGGGCCGAGGGCTCCTGTGTACGCCTTGGTTTGTCAGAACCTAAATGTCTGTTTCGTGAGGGAACATGTTTATTAATTTCTCTCGTTGATGTTGTTTAGTAAATGCACGATAAGAAATAAATAATTGATCTCTCTTTGTATTTTTAGGTAAGTATTGTGTATAATATATTTACGTAAATAATACGTCAATCTGAGTAACTACATTTCTGAAACAAGAACAATAAAAACCTCTTGAACAAAGAAAATTTTTCGCTACTTTTAAATTTCTTCTATACTTTTTCTTCGTTGCAGTTTATACTTATCGGATTTCATTAACTTTCTTTCTAAAATTTGAACCTCACTCTTTATCATTAAAGTATCAACGAAACGAAAACTAAAAAGTTAACAGACTTAAACAAGCGATAGAGCCTCTCGTATCCGCGATAAAAACTTTCTTTCATACGCCATAATTCAAAACGACTTCAGCACTATTCCAGAACAAGAAAAAGCCACACTATCACCGCCAAGGCCTACCCCAACCCGACCCAACACACACAAAAAAAAGAAAAAAAAAATAATCACACGAAATAATCGCGATAAAAAGTTACTTGGCACTTGCGCACGCCTGGTACCGTCGTCGTCGGATTTTCGTCGAAACGCGATGAGGAAGGTGCACACACCCGCGTGTGCGACATCGAGATCGCGAGATACATTTCAGACGTCTATGTGGGCGCGTGCAGCCCCAGTAGTCGCGTGATTGATGGATAGCCGCCACGTTAGGAATTTCGTGATGGCGGTTTTGCGAATAAAAAAAGAGAAAGTGAGAGAGAGAGAGAGAGGGAGAGAGACAGATAGAGAGAGAAAGAGATGGAGATAGAAAGAGAGCGAGAGAGCGGGGAGACTGGCCTATATTTTCTCGCCTCGACGGAACGATATGATATTCGACGGGATACGTCGAAACGCATTAGGTGTCGCTTTGGGCGCGACCGTTTGCTTTTTAATCAGTAAAAAGAGTGTCGAGGTGAGAACGGAAGAGTAAATGGATGCAAAGTAGTAGGACGTTGAGATAGTTGTTGAGATATTATATAGTTGAATTTCGTTTTTAAATATACTATTTTAATTTTCTAAAGTATTATGTATGATTACATTGGAATTGTATATGACTTTATTTAAATGCTTCCAGCTCAAAAATGTGTAGTTTATAGCTAATAATATAATAATCGATAAAGTATATAGATATTTGGTGGAGTAAAAGTACCAAAACCGCTCAGTGATTAATGGTTTTACAAAAACTCATGTTTATCGCGAAAAATTAATGATTTGTTGCAGTGAATTTATAAATAATAATTAATGATAGTTTACAACGTTTTTAGTTGTTGGTTATTAGTACACTAAATTAATTAATAATAGTTATTAATAAATTATTTATAAATATTTATTTATAAATTACAGGATTTTCCAGCTCAAATAATACTAATAACTCTATTAATCCACTTCAACGTATAAAAATCTATCAGGATGCTAAATCTAAACAGTTCAATTAATAATGTTTCGACCATCCCAAATACCTCAAGCACGGCTCATCACCTCCTAATCTCCACGATGATTCAATTCATCAACACCGCCTATAGAATCTCATCAACCTTAAAAAATAAATGCAAAAATTCTATAAAAAAAAGGTCCAAGTCATTAATTACCCCCAAGTGAACGAAAGGAAAATTTTCCTTCTATTTTCCCAGACGTCCACCACGCAGAAATCATTCCGCGTGTAAAGACGCCTCCGTCGCGACGACCGAATCAGTAAATCAGAAGAGAAGCCGACTGCGAGCGCGGCAATTTCGTCCGTCAGCTCATTGAATCGACCGAGAGCGAGAGAGAGAGAAAGATAAAGCCAAAAAGAGAGAGAGGATTTAGCCAGCGAATCTATACGCCAGCATCGAGGGCAAAACCGGCCCCTTTTTGATCTCCCCCGGGCCAAGCACTTACACACGTGACCGGAGGCCCACTCTCATTAATAATAGTCGCTGCGGGGGGGCTTGGGCTGGCCACGCTGACGTGAGAGGCACATAAATTCTCCGGCTGACGATCGCGGCCGCGCCGAGATGAGCGCGTCTGAGGAACGTGAAATTACCATTACCCTCTCTGCGAGCGCCACTGTGTGATTGAGTTGCGCGCTGGCGCGGGCTTCGCAAAAAAGTATATTGGTCGCAAAAAAAAGGGGGGGACGACGTGCGAATTGAGAGAAGGGCTTTTGAATGTGTGCCGGGAGCGGGAAAAAGTGAGAGAAAAAGTGGGACTTTTATGGAAAGCCCGGGGTGACGTCTTTGTTTGGGAAATAACTTTCTGTTGGCACAGTGCGATTCGATATAAATGTTAAATAAATAAAGGGAAAATTGTTTCAGACGTGACGCTTTTTTACTTTAATATCGGTGGATTATGATGAAAGTAAGGCTTATTTTTAGACTCGTAGCTATATAATTTTTTTATGAAGAAAATTTTACACTGTTTATTATAAGAAAAACTTTTTAAAAAAACTCTACGAATATTTACACGAACTGAAAATAAATTACGTTACACCGTAACTTTATCCGTGAAATCTTAATTAAAAAAAAAACCCTCGCTTTTGTAACGCGCAATCAATACCGTGCACACATAATAATCCAATACATAATTAATACATTTCATTCTTGTGTATTTTACCGATAAGCCCCTGTTATAAATAGCGATACGCGTTTGTACATCCTGCACGCCAGAGATGATTCTACATATCGCTCGAATTAATAATCCCCAGCGAAACCATCGCCCCGCCAAGTCGTCCAAACAAACTATACATTTTTCGCGCCCAGCTCCCAAAGCCGCGTCATCGGCCAGCGAAATCCATTCGCTGGAGTATGAAAGCGCCCGCTCGATGCCGATTAATAAGGAAAATTGACGTGAATTTCGGGATAAGTAATTTAATTCACGCGTATTAAAGCCTCGGGATTATTCTCCGAGCTGTCGGCCCCCTCCACGCCTCCCTATCGAGAGGTTAATACTCGCACACGCGCAAAGGATAACTGACGCTTAATCCTGTTCGATTTGAGGACTCCAGGGAGGGGGGAACGGTTATATAATGTATATGCGGGTATATACAAACGCGGGGGTGTGAGAGAGAGAGAGAGCAGCGTCCGAGTAATTATTTTGCTCGTCCGCAGTATATCGTGATAATGGCAATGCGCGCAATGTGTGGCATTGGGTTATTGGAGTACGCGTGGGCGTGTGTGTGTGTGTATGCAGCGAAGAGCTGAGCGCGCTCGAGCGGTAATTAATAATCGCCGGGCGTGACAAAAAGCTCGCTGTGTACAAGCCAGTCTCTCGGCGAGTGCGTGAGCCCAGCTATGCAGCTTCAATGAATGTCCGGCGTATATGCGCGGCGGCTGGGATTCCCCGGGTTTTTGCGTTCTTTTTTTCCCTCGGTCTGGGAAATCTCGATTATGTGATTTTGATGAAGTTTGAGCTATGGTTTTTCGGTATGGGACGGGAATTTAGCTGATGCGCGCGACTGAATGATGAATATTAAGCAGAGTGTGTTGTGCGCTTTTTGGTGTTTTATTTTTTTAAAGGAATCTTTATGCGTTTAAGTGTTTTTAAAGTATGATAATATCGTTATTTAAATATATAAATTGTTAAAATTGATATTTTCTTTAGGGTAGATGAATTGTCAATGATATAATTGATTATGAGAAAGTTTGATACGAATGTATTGATGGTGTTTTAAAAGCATATTGTGATACCTACTCTATTATTTAAAAAAAAGCTGAGAACTATTGAAATTTTTATGAGACACACCACAAAAAATAGATCCGTTATCCGATATAAATATTAAAGATTTCCGTTAACACTGTTTTCATTTTAAAAGTGAAAACTCTCATAGTTTTATGCTAGATTTTTATTACTGCTTATATCTCCAAATATCTAAAAGTTTTCTAAGTGATTTTAGATTTACATTTTTAATTACATGTTTTTCAAGCTGCGATAACTGTAATACAACAAAAATGTTTTCAAAAAATATTGTAGTTCGTATCTAAAAATATCTTTGTACGAACTAGCATGCATAAGTAACTGTGCGTGCACGTTGCGTGTGTTGACATCAGGTGATTACGAAAACAGCATGATTGATTTTTATTTGCTGTGACTTATTTCTATACTTTTCTCACGCAATGCGTGGAATAATTACCGTGATGCAAAAAACAAAAGTATTTTGTTTCCTTATGAAGGAATCTTTGTAACAACAAAAAAGGTATATTATATTATGTTATGAGATATAAAAGTAGAGTGTTTTATAATTATAAATACGTTATACATTTCAATGATGTCGTTTAATTCGGTATTTCTCGTGTGTCTGAAATCAGACAAAAAGAGTTGAAAATAAGAGCGCAAATACTTTATTACGATATTGAATACAATTATACTCATGGACATATCTTTGAAATATATTTTTTTTTCTTGTAAATATGCAATACTAGTAATTTGTGAAAGTATATTTTATTTTAATCACCTTTTATTTAATCTGAATGTATTCATGGTGTTTTTTGTTCAATTTTAATTTTTATCTTCAAGTCTTCAAGTAAGTTAAAAGTATAATGTGCACCAATGAAGTAAAGTCGCAGATTATGCCCGCAGATAAATTTTCTGCCTAAACGAAGTGAAAACACAACATCCTTTTTATTACAAACTATTTTATTTATATAATTATATTACATACATGCTATGGATCTCAAAAAACAATAACTTTATATAATAATTGATGAAAATCAATATTCAAAAATAATTAAATTATTCAAATAAATGAACAAAAATTATATTCAGAATACTTTCTCTAAAAATTTGGCTTACGGTAGCTTGCTTCTGGGTCTAGCATCGTAAAATCTCTAGCTTAACTAACTTTCCAGTTCCAAACTTTAAACCCAAAAATTTGCAAGTGATTGATAAAAATTTTTTCAATTTATATTTGTTAATTTAATATGTGTAATATAATTATTTTTTAACTCACTTGTATTAATTACGTTTATAATCTAATACAAATTCACAATCTAAATTTAATCGACAACAGCTCACTCATAAAATTAAACTTTATTACTTCAAAAGTAAAAGCGAGCTGAAACAAAGTCTTTTTCTGAACCGTGGGCGTTTGTGTGTGCATGTGGGTGTAAGCTGTATGTGTATCTGTGTACATCTGGGCGAGTGTCTATATGTATAAACCAGATAAAAAAACTTGCTCGCTCTCCGGCTCGCGGTACATTGAATTAGATGTCTCAAAATATTTTTGCTGTACAGCCAAGAGTTTCGCGTAGCCACAGCAATCCCGGCTCGCCTGCGCACACCCACAGCTCTATCCTCACACGCTCGCACATACACACTCGAGCACAAAAATATATATCCACACAGCCACACTTGCACGCCCACACGAATACACTTACACCAGAGTTCGGCCAGAGCAGCGAACAAGTTCGCTGATTCGATTACGTGACCTGCAGATGATGTACGATACAGGGGAGAAAAGTCGCGGGAAACGCCGGCGCGCGAAACCAGCTCGTAAGTTATCAGTAAATCGAGCAACTCGACACCGCACACCAACGCAGCTCTCTTTCTCTCTCTCTCTCTCTCTTGCTCTTTCTTACTCACCCTTTCACCCGTTCACTTTCTCCCTCTCTCTCTTTCTCTTTCTCTTCTCAAGGCAGTTTGCCGGACGCCCATAACCCTAACCTAACCCAGTTTAGCCGCGCGTGGGTGGTAGGGCAAGCCGGAGCTAAAAAAAAACCATAAATATCAGCTCCTTTTTCGGTCCATTTAGCCGGAATCACGCGAGGTCGATTCGCCCTGCGTGCGGCTCTTTCTCTGTACAGCGAAATCCCTGGAAGCCTCGATTGGAAGGCAACGCGGCCGAGAGAAGAGCAGCTCTCTATTTAAGGGATTTTCGAAAATTTTTACTATACCGGTCAGCTTCGCGATGACCCACATTGAATAATGTAATGGCCGCCCGGTAAAAAGCTCTCAGCGTATATAAATTCGTCCTCCATTATGAAGAGGTGTACTGAATTATTCGAAGGGGAGATCGGCTGGATTATACGGCGGAGTTGGCTGTCACGGGCATCCGATTAGAGGGAGAGAGTTCGCTGGGCAAGTCCCTTGAGCGGGGCTATCTCGCGGAATGTTACTTATCTCGGAGGACGCCGGGAGTTTACGATGGATTTAGACTATATCTGACGATGTTTATTCATGCGAATGTGTGGATATTTCGAGATTATTGAATTGCTTTAATGGAAATGAGGATGGAATTTATAAGGATTTTATAATCGGACTAAGTGAAAATGTTGTTTATTACAGGATTAGTCGATTTTGGAATTTTAAGCATTTTTAACGTTGAAACTCTATGGGAAATCGAGATATGAAACTGTAACTTTACTCCTTGCAGGGCTAAACAATTTAAAAAGAAATACAACTTTCGTTAAAGCTAAACATATACTGTTACCATTTAGATACTAAAAGAATTATTTACTTCTTTTTGAAATTTTATAAGGAATGCACCTTGTGAGCTTTAAAGCGAGCTGTGAAAATAGAAGTAGGCCAGCAAGTTTTTAACGTTTGAAGAATGTCGTTTTGAGAAAAATACGTTTAAAGTTTTAATCTTATATACCGCAGGCTGTTTATTGTTTTGCTTCACCAACTATAATATCAAATCGATTTTTGAGATTCTCATGTTATACAATCTTTGCTATATTAACTGCCTCAGCAATTTTGATAAATAGAAGAACACTGTAAAAAAAGTATATCATAACCAAGTCAGAAATAAGCAAATTAAGAATTTAAGTAGAAAGAGTACACGTGTGGTCAGACGTTGCTTCGCATGGTTTCAAATATAACTAAAATACGTTATTGAACATATTGTTTTCTAAATGAATTTAAAGTCATCAGTCATTTTGATAAAATGGATATGAGCAGTTCTTTTACAAGTACTAAACTTCACCCCAAAACTTCAATCACCCATTTTGCTCTAGGCAATATCATGCTGTCTACTATGTCTATATTCACCTTTACGAAAGAAATATTTTAGGTTTTCAATACTATTGTGAATCGATATTTTGTTTAAGATATTCAATAGAGAAAACGTGTTCACGTGAGCTAGAAAGTCAATTACCGAGTATTCTAGTTTGAAGTAAACTATGTTGTAAACATATTGATGATATATATAACGATTTTCAATTTTATGTCGAAAATAGCCGTAAAAGGTAATAATATTTTTGCATTCTTCTTTCTATACTCCCTTGAGACACTTTCTTGTTGACAATGCACCGTCTTTCTTCCCTTTATCTTTTGAGTCTCTTTCTACCATGTATTTACCTTACGGGTTTTCATTTAAAGTATCAGAACTTCATAAATATTCATAATCTGTTTCATTTATTCACTCTATTTGACAGTCGGTGTTTAGTAACAAGATCTGAACGTACCTCAACCACATCTTCAAATATTTTTCAAGGTTGGATACTATTAAATGAGTTATTTTATGTAACATTTTGCAGTGCAATTAAGCTGGACTGCACTAGTTTCTACTGAAATCAAAATGATTATGTTTTCATAATTCTAATTCTGCGTATCAGCAAAGCCATATTTTTTTTCATATTTTTTATTCTTTTGCAAGCACTTAGACATAAGTGCGTCTTAAACATTTTTTCGTATACCTTTCGATAATTTCTTCTATTATTTCATCTATATTTAATAAAGGGGAATTAATAATTCATTTCAATATTAGAGCGAAAAAGTGATTTTAGCCTCACAGGGACGTTTGCGTTTAAGCGAAGCAAGGGTGAAAAGGCCACAAAAGGTTAAACTCACCTTCTTGCTCAAGTACGAACCTTATTTTCTTATTGAACGTGTCCGTCGCGAGATTAAGCATACATTTTCTTATTCTAGCGTGCGCGAAATCGAGTTTTGTACACGGAAAGTTATATAGAACGCTAAACTCACGTTCGAGATGCGAGCCCCCTCTTTTGCGCCCGCGGTGCACATACTATTTTTCGGTCCTTCGGGAGCAAAATTCGGTTTTATGCTTGTCAAGCAAACGCAAAATAGTATATTCCTGCCCTAGGGCGCAAAATGGGCGCATGCGAGTTTTGCGCCCGGAGGGCTAAAATAGTACATTTCGATCCTAGTGCGAGAAAGTGATTTTAGCCTCGCGGAAGCGTTTGCGCCCGAGCGAAGCGAGGGTTAAAAGTCCACGCAAGGTTGAAATCACTTCCTCGCTCATGTATCGAACCGTATTTTTTGATACGACG